>JAHWFP010008327.1:2870-41147 GCA_023313725.1 Lithobius niger | reverse complement strand
ACAAATTTTTTCTGAAGAAGGTGAACGGGGTGGAATTCACCGAAAATTCAAAGGAACTTGTGTGTGTGTTTCTGCCTGGTGGTGGTTGTGTGTTTTTTGAAGTAAAATGGTACATTTTATTGTGATGCGGAATGTTAGAATTTTCAATGGCTATAAAATAGGAAACCACAGTGTTGGTTTACATTTTGATTTTGCACTCCAAAGACTTTTTTTGCACCCCAGTAACAGATTTGGGGTGCAATTTTGCACCTACTTCCAAATTTGGAAATTCGAGTATTCGACCCCTGATGTATTCTGTTCCAGTAATCACCGTTCTTCTTGGGATTTTATGATTTATTTGGTGCAGATTACTCTCACAAACAATGAGTCATTAGATAGGTGGCCCATTAAAAACGTGTGAAACTGCTGCTATTGTTAATGTTAGGCTACTAAACATTAGGCCTATCGGTTACAATGATGTAAACTCTTTAAATTAATTTTATGTTCTAAAACCTCTTCGATGCTCTTTTAATACTGCAGTATTTTTTAAGCAAACAATACTTTTTTGATACTTTCGATATTACCGAAAAATCGATACCAAGTTTTGAATTTCGATACCACTACCGATACCAATAAAGTATCGGTATCAACATCGAAATTCGGTAGTATCGCACACCCTTGGTGTTGGTTGCAGGTATGGTATAAAAAAAAAATGGATCACGCCAATCCAATGCTAACAGTTTTAACAGTTGATGTGTGTATTAAGGACCACCCCGAGTTTTTTTTTTAATTATTATTTTTTTTTCCCAGCTAAATATAAACTAGTGAATGTTCATTTCGATGTTTTCTCTTGTTCCCATAGGGTGACACAAAAACAGTGACCTCCAATCCTTCACAGCTGGCATTTGTACGGGTGTACTGTGGACCGAATCCTTCGTGCACAGTTAGCAATCAAAGTCTGGCTCTGGCCCACATTGACTACACAACAAAGCCAGCAATCATATTTAGGATAGCAGCCCGTAACGAGAAAGGGTATGGGCCAGCTACACAAGTAAGGTGGCTACAAGGTGAGTACCGACAAGAGGTGTTATTTTTTTCGAACTTGTTCTACAAAAACTTCTCCGTTGTCTGATATTCACATCCAAAACTAAGTCGGCCAAATTATAAATGTTCTGTACTGGCCCGAATATAAGATGTTACTTTTACTCCCAGCACAAAACTCTTCCTTTTCAGAATAGTGCTCTTGTCCATAATTTAGAAGTGTTATTTTTTGGCTATCCCACCAGGTGGCACCTGCTTGCTGACTACCTAGCATGCATGGCCTTACTAACTTTTTCTATTGTCCAATTCTAATTCCTTTTCTGGAGAAGGCAGTGCGGTATGCCCTCATTGTAAAATGCTTGGTAGGAAGTTCCGAACGTGTGATTTTAGTTTTAATGCATGTGAAATTTGCCTTTTACCGTAAGCTCTGAAGTCGAGGTCATTAAAAATTAAATTGAACAAGGCATAAATAGGATCAGAAACAATGACAGAAGTTGTTTTCATCGGATTCAGTGTAGCTCTTGACATGTGCTTAACTAAAGAATGTGATGTGGAGCAGTTTGTTGACACTTAAATTGAAGTGCGGCAGAAAGATTCTGGAATCCCAAATGTTGATGCGGCCCTGGTTTGCGAAGTCTCCAGTGGTGTCTGTGTCGAATACGGCCCGACTGAGTTCTAATGTCAAAGCCCAAAAGTTTGAACAGGTTCGTTTAAAATGCTCAATCTCTAGAATGCACACTCAGTTTTTGCAAATTTTCTAGAGCCCTTTAAAAGTGTTGGAATATGCTTTGACTGCCTTCTTCAGACGTTGTGCCTTTTTTTCTTCCTTTGGTTTACATCGTGCTCAAGCTGTAATTTGAATTCGTACTAGCTTGTAGACTACTGTATCTGACAGCGTTGTCCCACTTGTCAAGCAGACGATTTCTTAGGTCGTCTCTCACAATGTTTTTTTATTCTCTGGATTTGAGGGGGCCTATGTGTTCATCAGGATTTTATCCTTCTCGATGTGCTCTTGAATCGCTAGTGGTTCCAGTTCTCATTCCAGTGTTCATGTGGTGGACTGCATTGCCGTTTTCTTTTTTTATTCCTCGTGTCTGCCATGTGTTGTTTCACCCGATTTCATTTGTACTCCCTTTCTCGTCTTGCCAATGAAAACTGTGCTGCAGTCTCCACATGGCACCCCAAGGAGTGCCATGTGGAGACTGCAGCACTGTTTACATTGGCGATACGAGAACGGGAGTACGAAATATGGTGAAACAACACGTGGCGGACATATAGATGTATATCTATTATTAAGTTATTAAGTACCGATACCAACTTTACGGATCTGGTATTGAAGAAGATGTCAGTAAGTTGTCGAAAATTCGCTGGACATAGCTGCTGTCTTGATTGTGAAAGCATGCGACAATTTTTTCCAGAAAAATTTCCGAGTTTTGTTGATGTAATGGCATTTCACAGTACAAAAATTAACGATGTTTTTAAAGGTTTTTTTTTCATCGATGGTGTAGTTTTTTGCAAAAGTCCAATATTTGTTAAAATACAAAAATTTTAAATAGTTACTAACAGTTAAAACATAGGTACGAAGATACTCGGTGATTTCCTGAGCCAATTGCCGCAAACAGCAAGTTATTTCAAACGGTTCCAGAGTTATCGATACTTCTGCGAAAGTTGCTGATACCGATCCGATACCGATGATGCAAACATCGGCAACCACTCCAATCCATTATCGATATCGGTGCAGCTTTACTATTTATTACAGCGATTTATGTCTATTTCTTTTGTTTAGCATGTAAGTTTGATTATTCAAACCGTGTGATTATCTGAACACCCCTTGGTCCCAATTAGCTCAAATAATGAAGGTTCTATTATATTTTGTTCCAAGTCTTAAGATAACTTGTTACAATCCAGTAACACAAATTTTTGTGTACGTTTTCCAGATGGTTCTACACCAGGTGCTACTAGAGCTGCACCAGGCGCTGCTACAGCAGCTGTCAAAAGACCAGCTGATGCGTAAGTACCCACTTTCATTTATCAGCAACGTAAAAAGCTGCAAGTTTTTGTTAGTGGTGCCGAACTCTATAAGGTGAAAACAATTTCCAAACTGGTGTGGTACTCCGAAAGAACTTAGTTCGCGAATTAGGCGGTTTTCTGATCTGAAATTTTACATGTTGGTTTGACATGTCAACAAGTTTGGCCATTAAGCAGGCATGAGAAATATCAGCTAATTAGCTGATTTCAGCTTTTTTTGTGCTGAGCAATATTTTCAGTTAGTTTCTGGTTTCTTATTTTTTTTTTTATATTTCTGACTTAGTTTGGACGTATGACAGGTTTTCCATTAAAACTTAGGTGAATTTTAAAAGCAACCTTAATACGAGCCTTAAATATTCAGCTTTATTCAGAAAAAATCCATCGTATTTTCTTTTTTTTTGCTCAAAAATACTTTTCAGCTTATTTTGTTCAGGGCCACTCTCATGCCTGATTAAGGCTACGAAAAAAAAATTAGTTGTTTCTCAGGCCCTGCCTGGTGGTCAAATTTGCCTCTTGTCGATGGTTTTTATTGCTAGTTCAAGCTAAATTTATTACCGTTACAAGGAAAAGCAATTCAGTTAGCTGAAAATAAGCATTATTTAGCCTAAATTAACCACTTTCAGCTCCGTAAAATTAAGTGTTTTGCAAGTTTTTCCGTAAAATTAAAATGCAAGTGTTTTGAGCAGTTGAAAGTAAGACTTGAGTTACTTCCAATAAAATAAAAAACCTGGTGGCCTGGTTACTTTTTGAATGAAAATACCCGAGAAACAAACTTATTTCTTTTCGCGACCCTAGGTAAATGAAAGAAACGATTTTACATTTCGTAATATTACTCAAACCATCCTAACAACATCCTTGGACTCACTCGAGCTTCGGAGATTAAAGGAGGGCTTCTACTTAATCCACAACTTAGATGATTTCAACTTTTCCATGTTTTTCGAACTGCAAATATTTTTTTAATAATTTTAATATATAATTTTTCTTTGTTGCAGTCTTCAGTAAATAAAACAAACTATTTTACATTTCAGGAAAGCGACTGTTCCTGCAGCAAAGAAAGCAAAAGCTGATGGCTCGTGAATGTCGTTGTGCTCGTCTTACCGGCTATCAACAAGAAACAACGATTACCGTTGTTTAGTTCATTTCATCATTGTCATTACATCATTTCAGTTTTCATGGTTAAGAGAATGAATTACCGTAAGCGATATCGCCCTAAGCTTAAGAAGTAATGGCAGTATTCCTTTAGTGTTCATAATACGCTAGTATTCATTTGTTCTGATGCATTTTAATTTTTAGTTTTTGATCTATGGATTGCCACTGACACGTATCTGTATAAAGTCAAAGTAGTGCCACTTCCAGTTTCTATTGTCGTTTACATTAGTACTGCAAGGAACTTCATTTATTGATGTTTGTAAATAAACGGTATTGATATACCTGCATTCATAATGCACTGGCTATGTGTTGCTTGAGTGAAACTTTTTATAATGGACTAGTTTTACATGTGTCTGGACTAATGGACTAGTTTTACATGTGTCTGGACACTGTGGATCGTTTCCAGACAGTCATTTTTTGCTTGACCACGAGTAACAAAAAGTTACGGAAATAGCAACTGGAAATAGGGAATTTTATTGTGTGATGGCCTCTTTTAAAGTATATGGGAACATTTGAAAAATTGTGGATTTTCAACGAACTATCAAAGTACTTGCAGAATTTTGTGTTGTACTGCTGTAGTTTCAACACTTGTATGGGTTGGTCGTAAAAGCTCTTCTAAGCTGAAATTTGCACTTTTCTGAACATTTTGGAATTTACACAGGTCTTTTTCCAGTTCTTGAAACTCTGGAATTCTCACAATTTATCAATATCAAGTAGGGATGTGCGAGTAGAAAAATTTTAATTCGAGTCGAGCCGAGCCGAGTTTGCAACAGAAGAATCGAGTATCGAGCCGAGTTCGAGTATTTGATGGAAATATTTTGTTAAGAAGTTTTTCTTTAATTGTTAAGATGATAAAACAAAGATGGTGCCTAACTGACTGTGTTGGTCATGTTTTTCCAGTTTTAAGGATATAACTTGAAAATGGTTTCAGTTAATGCCTTTTAATCTGCACCACTGGAAAGCTCTCGTCGAGATGATCGATTTGGTATATTGGAATGTCCAAATCGGTCCAAAATTGACGAAGTTATCGCATTTTTGCCGGATTCGAGTATGGGCGCGAGCAGCGAGCCGAGTTCGAGTACAAGTTTCATACTAAGCTCGAATTTTTCGAGTATTGCACATCCCTAATATCAAGCTGGAAAGGCATGGAATTTGCTCGCATCGTAATTTTCAAGGAATCACAATCTGGATTTATGATAAAAACGTTTATTTTAAATTGGTATGAATTGACTTCATTCGTGTAAATATTTTCTGTTCATATTCCATCAACACGAAAAAATATAGTAGAATGCACACCCATTGGTTTATCCCTTTTTGACCTGCCATAATGTATAAGAGTTTGAGAATACTAGACAGTTGGCGTCTTTTACAGCTAAGGCAGTTTGGCTTTTTTCAAACATCTGAGGAAAAATAACAATGCGACAGAAAATCCTTTGCTCAGAAGACTTTGGTCACCTGACAAAGCCTCTATTAGTTACGGCTGTGTCAATACAGATGCTGTATTGGTAAATCTGCAGATATTCAGTGTATCGGTATTGGACTGGAATAGGTATTTCTTAGCGATTCTATTACAGATAGATTCCACACTTTAACAATGATGATTGAACTTGGTGATTTCCTGCCTGCTGACTGCACAGACTTGGCTTCGGCTGGACAAAAATCAAATTTGCCTTCAGACTGCCACGATTCTGGAAATAGAGAGCGTCACACGATGTCTCGCGTGAGGAAAAGAGGTATCGGCAAGAGTTATGCATTAACAGATTGGTATTTGTATCGGATCATTAGAAATCAGTACAGCTTTTTTGTTAGTTATCACGAGATTTTTTTTTTGTCACTAGTCATTGCGAGATTTTTTTTTTTCACTATCAGTCACTATGAGTTTTTTTTCGTTCACACCTTTTTTTCAGTAGTAGTAATATCACAAGACCGTCGTTTTTTATTGATAAATGTTCTCAACCCAGAGTTACATTCTGAAGCAAATGTTTTTATCAATTTGGGAATGTATTGATTGAGGGGTTGAGAACATTTATCAATATGTAAACTACGCTCGAGTAATATTTGAAACGAGGATATACCGTATCATGAGTAGTTTTGATCCCTAGTCAGTACATCACTGCCGGAAAAAACGGCGATTAGGCAGGGAAGCTAAATTTCGTGTACTTGACTATCGGGTACGTCGTATATGTTTAGAAATTGATTAGGTGTACGAAATGTAGTTCTGTCGTATTTTTGTTACGTGGCAGACAACAGGAAACCAGACTATTCAATCGTAATGTAGCATTCTACACACCAGTCTTCCCAATTAATTGTTCGGGGCCATGATGGGGTGCTCAGCTCAGGCTCCATGTGGAGGCCTGACGCCCAACTCTCTTACCTTGTTAGTGTCTCAAATCAGTAACTCAGATACCTGAATTGGTATTTAGTCGCCAATTCAGGTTCTGACTCTCGCCATTCTCATCCTTGGGTGCTGCCCTGGTTCTTTGCTCCATGCTGGTTGCTATTCGCGTTTTGTGTAAACTGATGCTTTCATTCATCAACCTGCTGCTATCTTGGTTCAGTGCGAGTGAGAGAGATTGCATGTGCGGGTGGAAGTCCCGGAAGTTGTGTGCAATCTGTGGCATGGCCAGCTGAGAGCGGAGGTATCCACAACAATAACAAGATGGAGGCACGAAGCTGACAGTTAAACATGGTTAAATGGAAATGTTTCTCTAAGTGGCGTCATGAAACTCGGTGGAGGCATGCGGGTCGTAATTAGATTTAAAAAAAAAAAAAAACCTGTGCTCGTTTTATTGGTGTTCAGGAGGCGTGATTGACTGGCAGCTGCCGTTTACTGACTTCTCATTGATTAACTGCCTTTAGAAAATTATGAAGGTATATTCTCTACAAGATAAAGTCTTCTTGTTGGAAAAAAGGTGCAAATTATGTTACTTATGTAATTTCACGAAAATAAATCTTTTCATGTATTGCATTAAGCTGAATTTTGCAGAGAGCCATAGTTTAACCTAGTATTGGGCTACCAAAAATGCAACAGTACCAAATACCATACATTGTTAAAATACCAGTGTTGTTTTAATAAGAAAAAAAGGCACTAAAGTTATAACAATGGTAGTTTATTCCTTGTATTTTACTGCTCAAAGCAGTGCAACAATCAGTTAAAGATCAACAATGGTATAATTGAAATCTAAATGCATAAAACAGCCAAATTTGTATAACTTTGATGCTCCAACCACTGTTTGTTCCTACAGGGTGGTCCACAAAAAACTGCTGAACCCAAATTTTTTAAGTTCAACTTTTCTAGTTCGCAGCCCCTAGAACCAAGTGAGGACAGAAATCAAAGCTAATGAAACGGGAAGATTTCTGTCCTCTCCTGGTTTTGAGGAATGTTACTAGAAAAGTTGAACTTGGAAAATTTTGGGTCATTTTTTTGTGGACCTTTGCATTTCTACTTGGATAGCATATTAACTACAAATTATAGAAGATGGCTATTTTTGTCACATATGGCGTGAAACATGATTAAGCTTATATGGGGGGGGGGGGGGAATTTCAACAAAACCCATTTTTCAATAAAATTCGTTATTTAAAAATCAGGTCTTGGCACCATAGAACAGTAATGATAGACACCGCTTCATTCATGCGTAATGGGGGCAGTAAGCTTGGTACCGTCTAAAAAATTTCTGGTACTGCCCAACACTAGTTTAACCGTGGAGCGTGCCTTCTGCTTGTTTGGGGGTTAGAGAAAGTGTAAATTCAAAGTTTCCAATCAATCGTAAAACTATTTTAAGGGCAAAGTTACTACAATTTGTGTCAGCAATACAATAATGAACAACATATTTTTCTTAAACAATGAACAGGACTTGAAATGTGTGGCACGACAACAACACATGTAAAGCTTACTAATGGAACCCTATTACATCCCTCCCCCCCTCCAAAAAAAGCTAACGTAAAACTGGATTTTTAGCTCTTCATCTCGTAATTGCTAAGAAAAAAATTAATTTCATTAAGTCGAAAAAAAAGAAGTGATATCTCTGCAAAACAAAACTTTTGAAGGATGTCTATGCCAAGCTTTTCAGCCATTTGAAGTCGTAATATCAAATGTCGAGACCGTTCACCGAGTACAGTATAACCTCGTTAATAAGAACTCGGATAACAAGAATTCCCGCTTAATAAGAACTTTTTTCAAGATTTTGGTTGGTCAGCTACTCAGTCAGCACTAAATATATACGGCTATAACGAACTATGTTAATACAAAAGTACGGATAAGACGAACAAATATTTACAATTCTAGCTTATTTTTTTACGAATTTGCTGTTCGTAACGCTTTCTTTTTCCTCCCCCTTGAATTTCGTTTTGTTTCACGCAAAACATCAATCGCTAGTTGACTCCATCTTGGGAAGTGATAAGAGTTTTGTCCGTTTGAGCAAACGCGAGGTCAAGGACGAATGTAAAGAAAATACCGTATACCGGTAAGGTACATTTTTTTAAAGTTGCAGTCCAATTTCTCTCGTCCGTTTAATAAGAACTACGGTTAATAAGAACATTTTTAGCAGTCCCCTTAAAGTTCGTATTAAAGAGGTTTTACTGTAATACTACAAAGATTAAACATCTGAATTGCTTACTGCGCAATTTTCAAGTTTTTCATGTACGCACTTTTCACATTTCTTCATTTAACTTTTAAAGTATTACTCCGGATTAACTTGGCATTTGATATCATGACTTTAAATGGCTGAAAAGCTTGGCTAAACAAGTTTTGTTTTCTGGAGATAGAGGCATGCAAAAGGGAGTATGGGTCCCTATGTGCGTTGCTTCTACGGACCTAACAATCAATATGAATTGGTGTGTATTGTAAACATAAGTTGTGTAATTTTTTTTTACTCCATTAGCATATATTTTATTTTATTATTTGATGTATGTTAGATCCAAAATCCAGCTGCATTTTAGTGTTCCGAATGGTTTCAAGGGTATTTGACATTTTTGTGTCGGCTCATTTCGAAAGAGTTTTGACCTATTAATAGTAAGGTATGAAAGTCATAATTACAAGGCAGTTAACAAAGGGAGTTGGTTTTCAGGCCCACCTGCACCGATTTCTTTGGTAAGAAGTAATTGGCTCGGCACAAAGTGAATGAATTGTCAAACTAATGAAAAACAATGAGCCTTATAGCCTATCGTAGGCACGAATGGATTTCCCAAATGCTTAAAAATTGGCTAGTTGTACGCATTTCTTGTAAGGCAAAATTGGAGAAGCATTTGTCTTAATTTAATTTTTAAAAGATATAAAATGAAGATACAGTATATGGAATATTAATAATAGCCTACATGGTTGGACTGAATAATAAAAAAATTCCTCTGTGCAATCATCTCAAGAAAATTGCACAAGAAACAATTATAAGTTGAAATTTACTGAGGTCTGTGTTGTGAATTTCATTTTAATCTCCTTGTGTAACTGGAAACGTAATCTTTTATAACTACCTTGATGCATAAAAAGATTAGCGATGCCTCCCTGCACTAAATTGTAAACGCGAGAACATAATCTAAAATTCGGGAGATAACGACGGAAAGAATTGAGTGCAACACTCTGATTTTCCTGAATGTGGGATACACTGTTGTTGACAAGTGTTGTTTATTCACACATTTGACCGAGTGCTAATTTTGTACAAACGAAGTGTTGGAGTAATACTTGTTCTTAATTAATCAGTTGCACCACGACTTATTTTACCGTGGTGTTTTTTTTTTTGGAAGATTGCACTGTTATGGTGTAAACATGACACTAAGTGTAGATATTTGTATAACAAAACTTCATTTTAATAAAATATACTATTTAGTAAACACTTATCAGATGCTAACAAATAAATTGGTGCAAGACCCTCACTATCGATACTCAGCTCTTCATACTCACACGATATTTCTTAATTCTTCAATTTAATCTTGTAATAATGGTGGTTTAAAGCTTCCGAAACAGTTTCAGACAGAAAAAAATTCTTTGGTTATTATGCGTGTGCAGAGGCAACCCAATAAGCTAATAAGCTATTAGCATCATCTCTTATAATGCTTTTTAGTGTCTATGTGCCATTTGAAAACATAATTTAGTGTAAATTTAGAATTCTGTTCTCCGAATGCTGTTTTCCCTAAAGATTTTAAGTTGTTTAGAAACGGCCAGCTCGGTAACCCAAGTGTGCACGTGCACTAATAAAAGCATCCAGGTGCGACTGATTCCCATCTTCTCTAGCGGCCACTCTGTGGACACGCTCTCGTTTTTCCTGTACTCTTTCGTTATCACCCACATCGACTTGGAAGACCTTTCACTCTGGTCATCCTTTTGTCAAGTAGCGATTGCTAGTTCCTAAGGCACTTCGCGAGAAGCTTCCTCCGCCCAGCCCATTGCTTGTTCACTCTGATGTTGTCGTCGGCCCGCCGTCTACACTTCCTGTTCGTCCAGATCTTCGACCGCCTTCCTCGTCGTGTTCAACTCAAGTGACAATCTCCCGGCATCTACGCTTGTTATGGCTCCCTTCAGCATTAACCACCCGGCCTCTTGTCCCTGGCTCGCCATGGCTTTTCGTCTGCTCTTCCGTCAGCTCCTCTCTTTACTGCTGCCAACATGCCCGTAACGTTTCCTGACCCTGCGACACTATCACGCACCCTACTCCGTATGTTCAGGCTCTCCTGTCCGAACTTCGGCGAGTCAAGGAAACTTACCCCACACTAAACGAAAAGTCAAGTCTTTGTAGAACGTCAAAGGCCTAAACACTTCGACCAACAGACTGGTCCTCCCGGTTTTGCCTGCGACTCCCGCCGATCAGCATTCTTGAAAGACCGAGACACGTCTTTCCACGACAAGAAACCCACGTCACGATCTTCACCATCACCCTTTTCTTGCTAAAACAAATCTCTTGCCTTGAGTGAGTTGCTGCCACATCTTCAGGTGAAACCTTTCACAACCATCATAACTCTCTGCCTTTTATTCAAATCTCTTCTGACAAGAAATGCTGGAGCTCCAGTCTATCAACAGCAAACGCACCTGATTGTCCAACCTCCATTCAACCTTTTGTCAACTAACGACTCTTCCCTCTCATTTCACTGATGTTCGTCGTCTTCGACCAGAGCAAGTCCAACACTCATTTTAGATTGAAGCTCCTTTCTTTTCATCAACACCAACACACTGCATTTTTGCTCTTGGTCGCCCTGTTCCCAATCCATTTTTCGTCACTCCACGCGTCGGTACATCATCTCTTTCGCTTCATATACGACGGCAAGATTTACGAATTCCATTACCTGTCTTTCGGCCGCAACTGAGCACCAAGAATTTTGAAGCTAGTACTCAAACCCATTCTGGCCCATCTTCATCAAAACCAGTTTCTAGCAAACACTTATTTGGATGACTTGTTCCTGCAGGACCAAAGCCCCAATCTGCTCATTCACAATCGAAACTTCATAAAGCTCCTCAATCAAGTTGGCTTCTAAATAAAACTCAAGAAGTCATGCCTCACCCCAGCTCAGGATTTCATCTTCCTAAAGGTTTCATTCAACCTCTCATCTGCAACAGTAATGACTTCAAGTGGGATCAAGGACATCGTAGCTCTAGCACGGTCCTTTCATCAAAAACCACATCACACGCTTGTGGAACTCTACTCCCTCGTAGGGAAAATGGATTACATGGCGAATCTTATCCCTTAGGGATGATGGATGACCAGACCACTTCACCATTACCGCATCGACACTTGGGGAAGGCATCATCAACTAGGCACCCTTTCGCAAAGTTTCCCGTCACGAACCCCAACCAGATCTCCACCTTCTGACGAACACCTTTCTGGAAGGTTGGGGAGCTCACATCGCACACCATGAAATCTCAGGCACATGGACAGCCCTCAACCTAGATCACATTAACGTTCTGGAACTGAAGGCCGTCTTCAACGCTCTACACGACTTTCGAAACTTATTCTCAGAGACGGTCGTTCAGTTTAAGCAGACAACACGACGGCCGTAGCATACGTAAGAAAGGAAGGAGGCACAACTTCCCGGCAACTTCACAAAGTCACGTTTGCAGTCTTCAGACTTTGTATGAATCTAAAGTCAATCCTACTGTTTCACAACCCACGCAGCCGGAACGTCATTGCATACTAGCTTCCTTCAGGAGAGTGGACCCTAAAGAATTCCATCTGCGAATATCTGGTTCAACACATGGGGCACTCCGATGGTCAGCCTATTCGCCAAGGGGATGATGTCGGACTTCCCCCATTCATCAGCCCAGTCTCCGACGACTAAGCATGGGCAGTGGATGCAATAACGTTTTCTTGGAAGAACCTTTACAGCTACCTCTTTCATCATTCAAGCTTCTACCTCAGGTCCTTCTGAAAATCTATTCATTTTAGAGCCTCTTCCTGGTAATAGTCCCGCACTGTCATTGGCACCGTGCTTCCCTCAACTTCTGGATCTTCTTGTTGACAACCCAAGAAGTCTGCCAGAAGTTCCAAATCCACCCAAAGTCCAGCTACACGGGTGGCTTCTATCATCGGATTCATCAAAGAAGTAGGAATTCTCGAGAACAAGCCATCAGAATCTACTAACAGGATTTACGACAGCAATTAGAAAAGGCGGTTTCATTGGTGTAACGGAAGGAAAGTCAATCCAATCGATTTCCCTATGCCAGAGCACCTGATCCTCTTCACTGATCTTTTCAAGGAAGACCTTAAAGGATCCACAATCCTGATTTTTATCGTTCGACCCTGAATTTCATCTTTAAAGCAGCAGGCAAGATTGAGGCCTTTTTGATGATTTTCGCATGTCGTCACTCGTCAAATCCTTCGAAGTCGAACGACCAACGATTCGTCGAGCCTTTCCAGACTCGGACATATCAATCGTCTTGGATTCGCTAATGATGGATCCTTACGAGCCTCTCTTACACAGCTACATAGTCTCCTCATCCGCAAGATGGTATTCTTGATGACCCCTGCAGCCAGCCTACGTTGCAGTAAAGTTCAAGCCTTATCCATTGATCCAGCTTTCTTCTGCTTCTCCCCTGACTTCACAGCAGCCCACTTAATACCAAGATCTTCTTTTGAGCAAAGACTCAAAAGCTTTGCGAACCGTCATGGCCGATCATCAGTCCAGCGTTTCCAAATATAATTGGTGACGAACCTGAACGTCTCCTCTGTGTCTCCTGTACGTGCACTACGCTTCTATAAGGACATAAAATAACGAATTCTGCAAAGGACGAAATCAACCTTTCCTTCCCTTCAAAAGAGACTTTGGCGAAAACTCCGCAAGAATTATCGCACACATCTTGGATCAAGACAGTCATTGCGAATGCCTACGGTCATTGACTTACCCGACAGCAACATCAGGGTTACAGCTCGCGAGCTGAGGGCATCTCGATATCATGGGCCTCCCACAACATTGTCCAGGTTCCTGAGATCTTCGCAGCAGCATCATGGAGAAGTACATCAGTCTTCACATCGAACTACTTCACGGAGAAGATCGTGTAAGCTAATGGACTACATCTCACCGTGATGCGTGGCTGTGGTCAACGGTTTCAGTGATGACGAAGGCGAACGAAGCTCTGCTGTCAGGAGGATTGAACAAAAGTTTCGCTTTGTTTTTGCCTGGTTCACTAGTGGCATTGCTCTGTTATATTACCGCCACTAGTTAGCGCCTCGCATTTCCTAATTCCTTGTGTGCACATGCGTGTGAAGTTCCCTCGTAGTGTGCGTGGGGAGGCGGCAGTGGCTTCAGGTCACGATGCGAGCTCTCGCGACCACATTGGGAGTAAAAGTGTGGAATAAACCGTTTGAATGCCGGCCGAGTTTACCCGGGTACAACAAGACTGAGCAGAGGTTGTGAGATCGAACACCTGACAGCGCTTTCCTGGCTCTGCAGGACAAGAGCAGCCTTCAATTCTCTTTTAAATTGCTGCATTTCTTGCAGTAGGGGGTCTCAAAATATTTTGCATAAACTATCTGTGAAGATTGACTCTTTGTGAATTTTCTTTTTTGTGATGTGACAATGACTGATGCATGGGTGACATTTCGTACATCCCTCATGCAGTGTGCCTTGCAGTTATCGGACATATCATTGTTATGGGTTCAATATACTTTCTCTTTTTGCGCAAGCAATACCTTCATTAGGGAAGGCTCGGATACTGCACGCAATTCTTGTATTTAATGTGTACGATACCATGTGATTCCCGAAAGAAAGGCCAAAAGATCATCGCCTTCAGCAGTAAAACATGACTGCCATTTCAATTGTGTGCGGCATAACCGAAGAATGCCTGCCATTTGCATCACTTTTCCTTCCTCGTAAAATGAAAATAGAAATGTACCACACCATCTAGGGAAATTTCCGTTCATGCATTTATTTTGAAACCAAGCGACGATCAGTCGTCTTAAATATGTAAGGAGAATTAGACATGCAAGACTTGTAAAATCAAGTGTGCTACAGAGGAATACAATGAAAATATGACTCGAAAACCTTGAGAGTGGTGGGCGAACATATTCATCCTGAAAATAGTGTACTGGAAGAATGCCCATTAAGTAGATGTGGCTGACAAGTTGGGGGCGTGAGGCCTCGATTGGGGATGCTGCCTTAACCGACCGTAAGAAATTAAAATACCGTAGTGGATCATATGGGGGTTGTACAAATCCTTGTAAGCTTTAAATGAATGATTTTAAAATGAAGTTTTAAGAAGTCTGACGCATTTGGATCATTCAATGCACACTTTACTTTGCCAGCCGCACCCATGCATGCTGATGGCTGTGACTTCGTGCCAATACGTGCAGGCTAGCCATAAATTCGTCGTTGTTCATCATAATTTCTTTTGTTCGTGTGCCGAAGTCTTAAGGTGTGCCCTGGACTATCCTCAGCACTTAAATCAAACAACCATTGAAGCTTCCTGTTAAGAGAGCCTTGTATGATGATGCCTGAGCTTATACCTTTGTGTATTTGGGTAATCGGTCTCATTATAGAGCAATGCCAAGAATGCCTTATTCATTGTGGAATTTGCATCTGAAACTAGTCGTTGAGCTAGCTCCAAGGGGCACTGAATATACGGGGAGATACAAATATTAGCATGGTTTGTGAGAACGGCTTTTCTTGGACCCAAAAATTATTGATTTTTTTTTATTTGTTGGTAGCTGCTGCAATTATCAGCAAATGGAATCTTTTCTTTTCCAATTAAAAGTATCACTATCACCAGGAGCCAATAAAACGAGCCCCTCCGGATTGAAATTCTGCGTAATCTGTCAACATCTAGTGCTATGTAAGCACTCGCTTGCATCAGGCGAAAGAATGCACAGTGCCATTTCTTTAAACGAAACAAGCCACGAGCCTCCTTAATAATTGAGTGAAAATTAGGTACGTCCTTCTGCACCTGGGAGCAAGCTGTAAAGGTTAAACAATATCTTTACCGCTAGATGGCACCACAGTATTTTCGTACGATTTTCAATCTGTGATAATGCATCTCCATTTTTAACTAGTGCCCCTTTCAGCTACTTCTCCAGATGCTTGCTCCGTAGCAATATGGCGTTATTGTCATTACTGCATAGTTAATCGCATTTTTTTTTGGAGATCCGGCCCGACCTACAATAATACCAAGAATTTACAGGGTTGGTCCGACCTATAATGATACCAACGCTATAAATTCTTGATAATACTAAGGGGGTAGACAAAATGGCCGCCACAACTGGCCCATTTCTTCCAGGTCTGTTCGGGAATTGGCCAAGCTAATCGCAACTTTGTGCGCGGTGAGTCGCGACATTTATTGGCGTTTCGTGATTTGAAGTGAAGATTAGTTTTGGTGTCTTAGGGTGGAGAGTAGAGATACATATGGAGCCGCAGGAGACAAACACTGGTGAGAAAAGGGGAAGGGTGTTGGCAGTGGTGGGGTAAGAGCCTCTGGAGAGAGAAACGGGGGTGCAGAGCAGTGTGGTAAGTGAAGAGGGGAAGAAAAGAGAAAGCTTTATTGTGGGTACTTCAGTGCTAGACGAGCAGAGTGGGGGGGGGGAAGGAAAGAGGGGGTTTGTGTTTTGTTTGGGGGGGGGGGGGGAGGGTGTAATTTAGGAATGGCTAATTCAGGAAGTGAATTCAGGATTGCGTTTACCTGGGAAAGGCGGAATAGCAGGCCTGCAGTGGATTTTGTGTACTGAAATGAGGATGGGGGCGTAAGGAACATGGCGTGGATGTCGAGGGGAGATGGGGGCAAATTCTGACCATTGTCTAATCTGGTCTGAATGGAGGGTGAAAAGGGGAGGAAGGGGAAGAGAAGTAGTGGGAACCAGAATGGAGGGGACAAGGGGAGGGAGGAGGTGGAAGCTTAAAAGACCTGGAGATGCTGGAGAATTTTGAGAAGGCTGTGGAAGAGGGGATTGAGGAATGGGGGGAAGGGTACGAGAACTCGGAGAAAGAGGATCTGAAGGTGGCTGATAGGACTGTTGGGGAGGAGTAATGGGAGAGGAAAAGGATGGTGGGCTCAGGAAGTGAAGGACGCTATCAGGGATAGAAAAGAGGCGTGTACGAATTGGTGGAGAGTGGTTGGGAAGGGAAGGGGAGAGTAACGTAGAGAGATTATGTGAGGAGAAAGAAAGAGGCGGGAGCGGTGATAGCAAGGAAAATAGCAACGTTTAACCAGAAGGTGGCGAATGGGATCAGGGAAGCGGACTCGAAGTTCTGGAGATTTTTTAAGGAAAAGGATAGGGAGTGTATCAAGGTGAGCAGAGTGGGAATGGGAAAGGGAGCCAAGAAAGAGGGGAGGAGTATTAGGGATATGCTGACTCATGCTCTTAGAGGGTTGTGTGGGGTGGAGGAAGAGGCGGTGAGTTTAAGGAGGAAAATTTAGAACTTTAGGCCCGTAGCCATTGCTGGTGCGGTATATACGGTCTTCAAGAAAGTGGTGACAAGCCGACTGCGAGACCTGTTGGAATTGAGGGGAGATCTTGGGGAGGTACAAAATGGGTTCAGAAAGTGGAGGAGGCTGGAAAATAATGTCTTTGTGGCACAGGTCATTGAGGTTGCGAAGAAGGAGGGGTGGAGCTTTTGGGTGGCATTTCTTGACATTACCTATGCCTACGAGGAGTGCGGAGGGAACATCGGAAACTTGGAGTTGAAGAGGGTTCGGTGGTTCTGTTTAAGAGGATCTACGAGGGTGGGATATATATTGCTGGTTGGAATGTAAAAGAAGGGGTGAGTCAAGGGTGCCCCTTATCACCACTGCTTTTTTTGTGGTGTATCTTAGGGGATTGGAAAACGGATTTGTGGAATCGGGAAGAGGGTTTGGGTGGGGCAAGGGGGTAGACTAGGGTTTCTTCACACCGTTGCTGATGTTTACCGATGACATCAGGCTGCTTGAAAGGGAGCGGGAGGGGCTGGAGTTGATGCTTGAAGAGTGCGTGGAATGGAGTCTGGAGATGAAGGTAGAGTTTAGTGGAAAAAATAGTTTTTAGGGAAGGGAAAGATCATTTAGGAAAAAGATCAAGTTAGGGGGGGAAATGGGTAAAGAGGGTCACTGAATATAATCATCTGGGGTGAGACTGCGTGAAACCTGAATTCCTCGAGGCAATGGAAAGGTAAGTGAGAGGAAAAGGGTGAAGGGGATGATTAAGAAGGTCGCGATATGGGGGTACAACAGGTATGAGATTACGAGGATTCTGTGGAAAGGGGTGGCAGTTCTGGGGTGATGTTTGTGGGGGGGGGGTCTGGGGTATAGTTGGGAAGGGTGGAAGCAGCTGGAGAATTCCAGGAGGAGCTGGGAGCAAATAGGTACACTGATGGGTAGGTGGTGTGAAGGGGAAATGGACTGTTCGTCCTTCGAGGCAAGGGAAGTTGCGGCAACGATTGGCTTTGACAAGACAGTGCGGGGATAATTGTGAGGAGGGTGTATGACTAACTATGTTACGCGATGGGGCAGCATAAAGTGGGTGGATAGGACGAGGAGGATGTTGGGGAAGTATGTGAGGGTAGGAAGGGACAGAGTCGAGACGGAGGGGAGGGTGGAAGAAAGGCATTAAAGAAGTGGCGGTAGAAAAAGATGGAGGAAGGAACTGGATAAAAAGTCTTCAGCAGAGTGATACAGGCAGGAGGAAAATTGTTACAAGGGGGATTGGGAGTTTAGGATAAGGGGTGGGGCTCACAATACAAGTGAGCTGGGGGTTGGAAGAGGATGTCACGTGTGGCATTTGAGGAGATGGCAATAAAACGCTAGAACACGTATACTGCTGGAGGCTTGAAGTCTTTATGAATAGAAAGGAGTCGGGGGGTGAGGGAGGGAGAGTAGGCAATTAGGTGGCTTTTTGTTTGGGTGGGGAGGGAGTGAAAATGGGAAAAAGGTTGCTGGTGGGATGGTGGAGCCGTGGGGGAGACAAACGGAGGGAGCGGTTTTTTGTGGGTGGGCTAAGCAGCTTCGGCCTGCCCCCTGTCGCAAAAGTGACAGACAATATCATCATCGCATAAGTGACGTTTTCGGCTATACTTTTTCGGCTATATATTTTTTATCCAAGATTCGGCCGGTAGTTGAGTAGGGTTGTGGACGAAGTGAGATATAAGAAGATTTCTGTTATACAGGTCTAGTTTAGTCTGTTATTAGTGATTTGCATTATTGTCGTTTTATTGTTCTTTCTCTGACTATGAACTCTATCATTTACATATTTATATTTTTGGTATGTTATATGGTTTGATAAATTTAAATGCCTTTTGGAAACTGGCAATTATTTTCAATAAATTTTATTTAATTCAGATTCAAGACCAAGTGAAATTTGTGTCTCGCTTGAACTTGTTAGTTACATTATTATTTTTCTAATTTACCGATAGGTGTCGCCAGTCATAAAGAATTCTGTAAAAAGAGTTTTCTTTGCAGAAAGCTCGATCTAAAATGGCTGTTTCGTTTGGTTTTTCGAGAATTTTGTGCGGTAAATTTTCGCCGTATGCTAAGCTCTTGAAACCTGCTTCGAAGGTAAATTGTCGTATTTCTGTTACACAGCATTTTAGTCTTTTTATGTTGTAGAACATATTTCCATAAATAGAAACCGAGCCAAACTTACATATGTTGCTAGGCCCTTTCATATTTTGCTTTACTAACGTGTCTTGCATTTTTTTTTTTTTTGTTACGGTACTTAAAAACTTAAAACTCTTTTGGCCACGATTTTGTTTATTTTGAACCATTCGGTAAAAAGCTAGAATATCTCTGCGATTTCATGACCAGTCGAGGGTGACCTCTCCACCCTCGCATCGCTTCTTTGATCCCGATGGGCCTTTGAAGCTGGACGACTAGTTGCGCCTGGACACAATGTTTACGGATCAAGCAGGGAGTGGAATGAACCCTTGTTTATTACTCCAAGAACCCCCAACCTCATCACATGTCATTGTAGACGAAAGGGAACCCTGGGAAGTAACACCCTGAACAGCAGGGGTGAATTGACGAATAGGCAATGGCATTTGATGTAGCATTTGTATTCGTCATTTGAATCCATCACGAGTCGCCGTTGTGGCCGTTTTGCGTTCAGTCGATCTAAAGTTGGGATTGTGACAAATCTATCATTAACTGTG
Organism: Lithobius niger; assembly: GCA_023313725.1. Classification (NCBI taxonomy): domain Eukaryota; kingdom Metazoa; phylum Arthropoda; class Chilopoda; order Lithobiomorpha; family Lithobiidae; genus Lithobius; species Lithobius niger. Next base: position 21,425 of record JAHWFP010008327.1, on the reverse strand, counting down.
AATACCTTCTGCTGCACAGTATCATCACTAGGTATGATAATGCCTATTCAGAACAAGTTCAGTGGGATAATGTAGAGTAACGGGTTTTTATCAAAACTTTCACATTGGGTTAGTGCGGGCTCTTCGGCGCCATGGCTGTCGAGAAGCGCTTGTCAACAGGCCGAGCCAATGGGCTAAAAAAATACGGAGACACGCACTTCATCAGGCGTATTTTATTGGAAGTTCACCATTGAAAACAACCCTCCGCTTGCCTAGTAGTAGGCCGTGCTGACTCCGTGGTAAATCCATGGCTGATAACCACATTCAACGTTGGAAATATAAATTTTCGGCAGGGCGAGTCATCGCGTAACGAGGACGTCTGGTTGTTCCTGGTGTGAGCAACACGACCGCGCCATTGAGCAGGAAACGCGGTGCCTGCAGTTTGGTGAAAACAAAAGTTGTCGAGAAAAGTGCAGAATCGTGGTTTTTCATCGTCACACGATTGGAAACCGTAGAGGAAGACCTATACAACTAAAGCAATCGAAAATTGTATGCAGCTTGAATCCGATACCCACTTTACTGAAGGCCTGCGTTGGGGCCCCTGCAGTCCCGCTGCAGTCCCCACCCTTAGTAAAGGTGGACTTTGCCAACCGCCAAGTCATCCCGTAGGTTTACTGTAAAGTTGGAGAAAAGTGTCTTTGGGACTAGTAACCAATTAACACATGGCTAAGAAGACACTCGGTGGGTTTGAGCACCTAGAACTTAGCCAAGTGTATAAAGTGATTTTTGCCTAGAATGAGGAGAGATCAGAGAATCTTGGGTGGACCTCTGGTGAACTCGAAATGCGATTGGCTGAAATAGGAGGCCCCTCACTAGTGGATTTGTATGACCATTTCCTCCAGTTCCCTCCTAAACCTTTCCAGACCTTGTTTATAGAGAGAAAAAAGTTGTAGGCCATGGATTTCGGTCGTTTTAGACATTGCTGGTATTAAAATCACTTCCAGTAATTTGACGTAGCTCTTAGTTCAGTAACTTTTGCTTACTCGTGGTGTATGGGATGAGCTCGGACTTGGTAACCAGTTGGTAAACAATGGTGCCAACCATGAACTAATAATGACAAGTCAGTAGCAATAGCACAGTAAATTTTTTGTCACTTACACTCGTCGTCCATAGCAGGCTCCGTTGTACTTGGGATTGTTTGTTACCATAATTTACTGCAGATTTAATTACTTTAATTTTCAACTTGGTTAAGGGTTGTTGGCGGCAGAGACTTGGAAATTAAACATGGAACCGAGTCTCTGTGCATCAACCAAGCAAAAATAAATCGGCGAGAAATTTAAATGACAACCAAACGACACACAATTTCAAAACAACGAATACCTAAACAGTATCCTGATAATTTTCGACAGACTGTCAGTGTTGGCTTCAGCAAGCACTCGCATACTATTTCAAACTTAGTAGTACCGTACGTCATTGTCGTGCAAGATTCACACGTGGTAAACCACAGCAATGATGTAGGACTGAGTTTGGGGTAACTCAATACTGTGAGTTACTGATGGATATCTGTCAAAAATTAGCAGGATAGTGTTGAGGTATTCTTGGTTTGAAATTGTGCGTCATTTGGTCAATTTTGTCAATTAAATTCGTTGTAAACAGAGTAGAAGTCACCATGCTATTTTTAACAGTGAGAAATTAAGCAAAATTTATTTGCTGCCCAGATGTTTTACGTAACCTATTTGATTTTGTTTTGCAGGTTGCGTCGTCGTCATGGAGGCTAGCATTGCCGCTTGGTGCAGTCCCCACCCGAGATATTGCAGCAGCGTCAGTTGTAAGTGTCTATTCAAAGAATGTGTAGATAATTGAAAATTGCTTGTCATGTCATGAGAGTGGCTCATCTAATAGTTTTGGAGTTGGCTATTCTAAGCATCAATTAAACAGGGTTCGTACTCGGCCTTGAATTCCTTGAAAAGCCTTAACACCTCAAATTCAAGGCTTGAAAACCTTGAAAACTGTAATTTTTGTTTGCCGTTGGAAATATACAGTACCTGTGATTTTAACATTTGTTTCTTGAATGTTAAAATCGTTTCTTGTTTGTCTTTTCCTAGAGGTTTTTTAGTTTGCAGATCCGGCGAAATTGGCAACTAAAATGAGCATGCGCACCTCTCCATAAGAGTTCCCGTAACAACGGAATGGTGTCTCTTTTCCTCCACCGGTATGGACGTTTTCGTATGGATCCTGCCTCCCGTATCCTCATCGCCGCATCAATCCCTTTCATTCCTGGCACGCCATGAACCCAGCTCTTTCATTAAATCCTTCGCCGAACTGCTCCGTTCTCGCTGACAAGCTCCATCATCACCCTCGTCGCTTCGGATTTGCCTTCTCTTTCGGATATTTCCCGTATCTTCAGGTCATCTGCTTGTGGTCCCCAAGTTCATCATCATGCTGTTGACGTCTGGATTCAATCTTTCCTCATCGGCTCTGCCGTTCCTCACCGTGTGCTTCCTGCCACACGGCCCTCCAACCCGACCTGTTCCTCCGTCATAACGGCCCCCCTTGTCACTGCCCATTGACCACCGTGGGCTCTTCCCCTCCCCCTTCCTTCCCTTTCGGGGTCACCTCTTTATTTTATAATCTCTCCAAGCCTTCACTCTTCGTCCTAACGCCAACACCGGGCCATCGCCTTCGGGACTTCCCGACTTGGTCTCTTTCGGCGCTTCTCTTCATATGCTTCCCAAGACACCGACGTCATTGTTGACTTATTTCCTCTCCAGATCCGATCTCTCGCCGACTGGCTCTTTCACACCCATCTCACACCGCCAATTGGAACTGCTTCCCGTCCTTCTACGGCTGTTGTGTTTCACACTCTGCTGTGTGAGCGACTTTTCAACCGCCACGTGAAATGTAACCTTTCAGGTTTCACCGTCATCTTGTGCTTCTCACGTTCCTTCGTCTTTTTGTGTATTTGGATACCTCACGCCGACCTTGCCGTAGATTTTTATTCGACGCCTGTCGTCATTCTCCTTCCCACCAAAAGGAAAACCCCTTTCACACTGCAATCACTGAAACGATCACCATTTTCTCATCCACAAAAGGTCTGTTCTTTACGCCATCTATCGCCGGCCCAACAACCTTGTATTTCGTCCTTCGGCACGTTCATCGGCCTCATGCCTGCCTCACCATGATCGTCGTCGAGCGACCATCATCGCAGGCTTTCCGTCACGGACTGGCTTCGATTGTCCCCCGAAAGATCTGCTCCTCTCCACTCCACAAACAAAAACAAAAACCACGCACAACACGGAGTGGTCTGCTCCTCCATGCACGTCCTTTCGAATTTTTGTTTACAAATGGTTATGTGAGAACTTATTTTTCCTCTGTGTTGTGCGTGATTTTCTGAAGGAGAACGGTATTTTCTCCGAATATTCAAGTAGAACTGTGTTCTTCCTGGTGGTTCACGTGTGTTTTTGTTTCTTAAAATGTCTTTGTAAAACACTGTTTTTGTCGTTACCGGTTTTCGTTAAATTACGCAGCGCCTACACTGCCGATGTTGTCTTCTCCTCCACCTTGGTCCTCAACTTTGAATCCGTTTATCTCTTTTGGGAAGGCATCTCCCACCACTTGGCACCAGCGTCACGTCTCCCGCGCAAGCTTTTGTGCTTCCTCCTGCATGGATCCCCGCAGCCTTCAACCCCTGTGTTTCCACAGTGCTTCTCGCTTTTGGCGGGAATTCGGGGCTTTGTTCACTCTTCACGTCGTTCATCTTGTCATTGTCACCATGCGCCACGCACACTTGGAGGAATGTCTTCCGCAAAATTTGTAACTTTTTCCCATGATCTGTCCGCCAATCAGAACCTTTCAGAACCTTCTAAGTGCACTTGCGCTGAAATCTTATCGAGCAAGAGGAGGTACGATCCCCATCCTTCATCTCAAAAACACTGCACGTGTGACTATTTTTCCAACCCATGCAAGGTATGTGTTGCCATAAGCAGAAAAGACAGGGCTGTTATCATGAAAAAAAGAACATGAATCGACCACAAATGTCTCCGTGAATGCGAAGCTGCAACTCGCAAAACCTTCAGCATGAGGGGTCAACCATCAAAATGCTTTCCCCCCTGCCAAGCAGCAACCAGCACCCAGCACCTACGGCGCATCAAGAGAAGCAACCTTTCGGTCCCACAAACTCACAATTGACTTCTCGCCATGCCCGCACCATGCGTCTTTCGGCCCAAACCGACCAACAAAAAATGCCGGTTTTCTACCTCCCAGTTTTCCTTTCAGCACCATCTCCAAACCGCTTCGTCAAGCGCCGCAGTCGCCTTGCAACTCCCATCAACATACACAGCACCAAGACTGGCAACAGCTCCACTCCAGCTTCCTGTGCCAATCAATCCTACCCTTTTGGCTAATTTTCTGGAACATGATCCAATTGCAACATTTCCCACTTTCGGCGAACCTCCTTTCGGCCATGATCTCCATGAAACTCCGTTCCAAAATCTCGCATTTGGGCCCATCTTTCATCACCTTTTCGTCTTAACCCAACACAGCTTCAAGAAGATTATGATCTCCTGAACTCACACCCATTGTGTTTCATGGTACCGCCGACCAGATGTCACACATGGCTAAACTGCACCAGCATGAACTCGCGCTCGTGCCCTGTTCCTGAATCTCAGCCTTGAACCAACCACCATCACTGCTGGACCAACATCTGCGTCAACCTCAATGGCTTCTTTCTCTCCACTGGACACATCGTAGACATTGATCATCTCAACTTGAGGACATTTCATCCAAAAAAAAAAAACTTCAAGTGGGACTGTCCACGACACAGACAACACCCCTCTTTTCAATCAACCACGAAACAACTCACCTTGAACCAAGTGTGAACAATTCTGTCATCAACCACAGCACTGATGACACGTAGTTGTGATGTGGGTGATTTCCTCTACCAACACCATCGACTGCTCAAGACGCTCACACACAAGACATGTCAACCTTCTTTTGGCTCACAAAGGAACCTCACATCAACAATTGACACAAAGATAGGAACAATCTGTGATGCCTATGGCTGTTGTAACAAACCATCCTGATGTAGACCCCCTCCCCCAACCGCTTCAACTTTGGGGTCCCTGGATTCAAATCCTCTAATCCCCCCCCCCCCTCCTTTTCCCAGGTTCTGCGGAGTCACTGACTCCAGAGAAGCCAGCTTGCAACCGTAGGGCATCCCATCAAGGCTCCCAGAAGGCTAGCTGAAATTTGTTTCTACTGCTTAAAGGAAATATACCTCCCCTCTTGAGTCACCACCTCACAGCTGGTTTTCATTAGTAAATTTTAATTTCACCCACACGACTAGGGCTCTTTGAGATTATGCTGTATTGGAATGTCCGAATCGTGAAAAGAAAATTCAGAAATAACAAATTCAGGTAAAGTATGTTGACTTCCCCTGCTCCCTCCACAAAAAAGGTTCTACTCCTTTTAAGTGGCACCCGAGAACTTTTTTTGTTAATTTGACCTGAAGCAGTACTATTTTTTTTCGTGTTTAACCTGCTGGTTAAACACGAAAGGTTCACGCAGGTTCATGTTTAACCTGCTGTCTATGGTTTAACCTGCTGGTTAAACCATAGCAGGTCTATGGTTAAACATGTATTTTGTAGAGTGTACTGGGTGAAGCCAACATCCGGGGGGAAAGGGAGGACTGCGTTAAAATTTTTCTTTTGGGGTAATTGGTAAAATTTGACTGAATAAATTTCTTGAGTATACTTGTGTGAAGATACATATATGTCTGCAGTTGATTTTTTGTTTTAGGTGAACAAGTCACTTTCAAAAGGTTTGGTAATCGTTCTTTTATTTCACAGAACATGTATCAGTTGTTGATATAGTATTTACAGCACTTGTAGTTATGCGTAATTCTAGTCTTTGTATACCCAATATGGCGACTAAAATTCTAAGCTAGTAGTGCCGTGCTAGTTTCTTGTTGATAAAAAAGTGAAAATGATTGATTTGATATGGTTATTTAATTAAAGGCTGCACCCTTGTCGGCAAAGTATGGCGGACGTCATCACGTAACGATGCTCCCTGGACATGGCATTGGACCAGAAATGATGGCTTACGTTCGAGAAGTGTTCCGGTAAGAAAAATAATCGGGCAACTGCATCAATTCTTCTATATCACTCTTCACTGTATCACTCTTCTTTGTCCCGAGAAGAAAAACAACTTTTAAAGCACTTAACCATTTTTTAAACAAATGTTCTTACTTCACTGCAGGGCATCCAAAGCTTTGTTTTACAACCATTAGATTGCATGTTTTAAAATGTGGCAATGGTGAGTTATTGCCTGTTTATTGTAGTTTCTGAATTAGACCATTTCATCGTAAAAAAAGACATCTTTGGCCTGCTGGCTGGAATTGCATTCAAAGCATATTATCAGCAGACTTCACAGCACACTCAAATCCAACCTTATCGTAACACCGAAACAACATGTTGGTGGGAGTCAGGTGTGTTGGTGTGACAATTGCTAATATTGCTAAAGCCCAAAACTATTAGCAACAATTGGGAAAGAATTAAATTTTGTTAAGACAAATTTTCGGAATACATTTACAGAAATGGGATGAAATCAAGAAGAATAATACAGTTGAATGACTACAAAAAAAAATAATATTTGTTAGACATTCTTGCTGTGGTATGAAAGGAACACTGGTGACTCAGGTGTTCACTCTTGAATTTGTCTGACACTGAAAGTAAAGAGATATTCAGAGTTTATAGAGTACCGTTTTCAGTGTAGTGTTGGATACCTTAGTATTCGGTTTTCAAGCATGCGTCAAACAACCAAATGATGACAAGTTCGCACCTGCGCAAAACCAAATTGTTCTAGTAATTGTTCGACTGACTGCGAACTTAGATTTCAACAGACCAAAGGAAAAATCCCAAACACTGTCTTTACAGAAACAACCGCAGCGGTCAACATTTAGCAAAAAAAAGAAAGGTAGTGTTAGGTGCAAGGTCACCATAAAAGAAATTCATGCAATAGTTTATGACACCTTCAGTCTAAGTGTTGACTAGTAGACGACACATCTTCTATTATGCTTTCAGGTATGCTGGAATTCCTATTGATTTTGAAGAGATTAATATGGATGCTCACAGAGACGACATGGATGAAGTGAATATGGCCGTAACATCTATAAAGAGGAACGGCACTGCCATTAAAGGTAGGAATTTCATGTGGTAAATAAAAGTACCTTGGTTTTCTAAGCAATGCAGGGTAGTATTGGAAGAGGGAAGAAAGATGGGAGGGGATTTCCATCTCATGGCTGCTGCGTGTGTGACTATGACCAGAATAGCGTAACACCTTGGCTACCGATGACGTATTTTTTATGTAGACATTTTTAATAAGTGAATACTATTACAAAAGTATGGTCAAATGTCGTGACGTATATACAGTATAACCCCTATTATCCGAACACCCTGATTATCCGAGCTCCCATTCTTACAAAATATTCAGAAAATTGAATAAGCATGGACTTTGCTTTATTAATGTTCCTGGGGTCATTTCACGCAATATTTTCTTTTCAGTCATCTGATACAATCAAGCATAGTTAACAAACACGAAAACTGAGTTAAAGAAAATTTTCCTCTTTTATTTTGCATGTAAATTGGGATTATCTGAACACCCTTCTGTCCCAATTAGTTCGGATAATCGACGTTCTCCTGTATACGTCGTTGGGCTATTTTAAAGATCTTACCACAGCTCATTTGTGAAATAAAGTGGATTTAGACTTTTTCATATTTGTCGACTAAATCCACTTTATTTCACTAGGTAATGGACAAGTGGACACTTAGAAGGATACGCATTGACATCAAGCAGTTCCCCCTACCCAGCCCTCCTTAAATAAATTTTCCACTTCCGGTTCCTTTAGGTAGAACGCCAATGGCTACACATGCTGCAAACACATGCACAAACAAGTGCTAGCTGCGTACTCCATTATGTTTGCGATTTCTTACTGTAATTATTACATGAATAAACCGACTTGCACAACCTTTCAAGGTAGTTTTCATGCAGTGAAGTCAGTATTAGCAGTAATGTGTTTTGATCATAGGTAGTGCTATTGTTGATCGATTTGCGTGCTGTTTTCTGCACACATCATGAATTGACTGCCCTTCCATATCTCAAATTGGGATCAATGCCCTATTCCTAAAGGAACCGGAAGTGAAAAGTTTATTTAAGGGGGACAGGGTGGAGGGGCACCCCTTGATGCTCTTAATATCTAGCCCCCTCCATGGTGACCCAACGATCGATGGTGGTTTTGTGGCTAGTAAAGTTCACAGGATCGATACTTTTGATTCGCCCTGTGCATCATTGTCATTATAGAAAGTAGAAGAAAATTCGACGAACAATTTACACTTTTTCCCCTCATCATTGGCCCCTGGATAATTGCCAGCAATTTTGGATGCTGGATAGGTAAAATTGAGGTAATTGTTATAAAATAACTCCGCTATAATGATTTTTTCATGCACGGTTCCATTAGTTAGTAGCTTAGCTTGTGTAATAAAAGTGGGTTTAGTTTTTGTGTATATAGCGTATATATGTCATTGGGCTGTGGTAAGATTGTCATTAAAATGGCCTAAATACATCTCCATATTTGGGTATATTTCTGTAATAGTCTCCACTTGTTAATGTCTACGTAAAAAAAATTTGCCAAAACCTATATTCTTATCGTGTGCAACCCTGGGGCTATGAGTAGAGATTGGTAAAAAGCCCTCGGTAGCCAAGGTGTTACCAAATTGTGGTGTTAGTTCTGACTTGGAACAGACATGAATGGTGTAAAAAAATCTACAGGTCTTTTATTGCTAGTCAACTTGACGGAATATAGGATTATAGATTTGTTTAATCTGAAAGGTTTAGTAAAAAAAAATGTTTTGTGGTTTAAAACAGGTTTTTAAAACTTTCTGGTACCCCTCAGTGGAGGGAGATAGTCTGCAGAACTCTGCTCATCCTTCAGTGTCGGATTGGCTCGCTCGTGAATCTGAGAATACCCTTAACCACAGGAGGTCCATTCCTGTAGTGAGGGACCTCCTGTAGTCTAAAACAAAATTGTAAGTACACTTCATGACGACAAAATGCAAAAAAAAAAAAAAAAACTCTTCAGCAATGTTTGAGAAAAGTACCCCATTTCATTCCCGGGGAGGCCCAAAGTATTTTAAAATTCATTCCTTGAAGTTCAAGAATTCATTTCGCTACGCGTCCTGAAGGCTATTTTGCAGACTTCAAGGAAAATGGAGCCGAATGGTCGGTTTTGGGTAGAAAGGAGCATTTCCATGTAAGGCGTGAACTTTTGAAGGCTACGACACTGCAGTTTTTCTACCATTCCAACAGTCTTCTGCCTGCAAGTGTGAATGGAATGAGTGCTCGTCCTTTAACATTGTGGGACCTTCACAGCGCCGGAACCTGAAATCGAAGCATCCTAGGATATTTCTTACCTAGTCCTGGCATGGCTAAAGCACAACCTGTTAGTGTCTTTTTTGCTACTGTACAGCGACAGATTGTAGTTTTTGCCTCCTCCAAATGGCTTTCCCTTTCTGGTGTTTATAAAGAGGTGCTGCCTTGACATGAAAATCTTTGATAAAAGGCATGTAAAAACCATTATACCATAAATCTATGAAACCTTTTAACCCCTGGGGTTCAAGAAACTCCTTTTATCATTTTAACTTTTTTTTTCTGGTCACTCTCGGCAACGGATCACGTGCCCCAAGTACAAAGCTTCTTCCTATGCACAAAATTGCACCTTTGCAGATAACCATGAGTCTGGCTTTTCCTAACCATTCCAGTGCTTGTGAAATAAAATCTATCTTAAAAACCACAACAAAAACACATTTACCACCCCCGAAGAACACAAAAAGGTCCTACACTTGAATTTTCGGTAAGTCTCCTTTCACCTTCATCAGAAGTTGTGCACGAAAATAAATTAAAAGTCACATCACAACACCGATTTTCTTCCTGACGTTTAAACTCCCGCTAGTCTGCTGAACCACTGATCTGTATGTCGCATGGAATCTGGATTTTCCACAGCTTATCCAGATTGGCTCCAAGCTCTGGCCGAACGAGCTGGTTGATGTTGGTGTAGCTTGGACTTAAAAGATTCATCAGTAAGGGCGATTTTCTCTTTCTTTGTGTGTCGAGTCTCGAAGTTTTTCTTTCTCTCTACGATCTTTTGCTCTTCTCCAAGCTCTCTTCCGTTCAACATTAAAAATTCTTGCTGGGTAGCCTAACGTCAAAAACTTAGTTTTTGCTTCATCAAGGTATCTTTCAGCTGTGGTTGCTACGGAAGAGTGTGCAACAATCCTGCACAACTCATTGGCCACAAAAGCTCGCAGTTGAAATCTTGGGTGTCCTGATTTATAGGGTATCATTCTCCCAGTGTGTGTCGGTTTTTGGTACGGGGCGTAGTGGATACGTGTTTCTCCCTTTGTGAGTACCACATCAAGAAAAGGAAGGCTTCCATCAATCTCATCTTCCTCCGTAAACTTCAGTGCAGGATGCCACTCGTTGATCGCACGAAAGATCAACACAATATCGTCCTTGTGTCCTTTCGATGTCATCACCTACCTGCCGGGAAGAAGTGAGAGAATACGGAGTGTCCTACGAAAACAAGGAGTGGACTGTTTCCTTCGTTTTCCACCAAACTTGAAGAAACTACTCCAACCCAAGAGGATACTGGAGACCCCACATTTGCCCGATCCACCCTCGCCACCTCCCCAACCTCCCCCTCCTCCCCATGTTCACACCAGTCACCCGCCACCTACGCACAAGTACGGGACACGGAGCAAAGACAAGCACAAAGTAGGAACTCCCCTACCTCTTCCCCCCCTCCCCCCGATATTCGCACCAACCCAGTCCCCAACATCCACCCGTTCACACAACGAGGAGTGGTGTATAAAGTCCCGTGCCAGGCCACCTACATCGGAGAAACCCGTAGACAGCTGTTGGTGAGACTGAACGAGCATGCAAACGCAGTTAACAACAACGATAGCAAAAACGGGATTGCTGTGCATTCGAGCAAAACAAAGCACGAAATTGCATGGAACGAAACAGAAGTGCTGCTCAAATCAAACATGCTAGAAGATAGACACTTAAAAGCTTTAGAATCACTCGCCATCCACAGATTCGAAGCAAACCACAAGCCACTGATGAATCTTGTAAATCCAAGCTACACCAACATCAACCAGCTCGTTCGGCCAGAGCTTGGAGCTAATCTGGATAAGCAGTGGAAAATCCAGATTTCCACGCGACATACAGGTCAGTGGTTCAGCAGACTAGCGGGAATTTCAACGTCGGGAAGAAAATCGGTGTTGTGATGTGACTTTTAATTTATTTTCGTGCACAACTTCTGATGAAGGTGAAAGGAGACTTACCGAAAATTCAAGTGTAGGACCTTTTTGTGTTCTTCGGGGGTGGTAAATGTGTTTTTGTTGTGGTTTTTAAGATGCCTTTTAAATACCACTGTGACTACCGGTTGCCGGTGTTTTCGAAATAAAATCTAGCTGGTTTTGATAAGATTTAAAGTAAACGACCAAATCATCCACGTAAATCACGGCGTGTTTGTAACAGAATTGGAGTAAACGTCCAAATTGTCCACATAAATCATGGCATGTTTGTAAAATGTGGGATTCATGAGCCTAGCAAACGATGTTGGTCCATTGCACAGCACATAAGGCATTTTTTTTAAACTACATCGACGCCATGTGCCAACGAAAACAGGTATACCTTATTCTATCGGCCTCCATTCCGATCTGCAGGAATCTGGCCTTTTAGCCAGTTAGCTTTGCCAAGCATGAAAAATACTTGACTAATGTTACTAGTTGGCTGGCTGTCTTTCACCGTCTTAGCGTACAAAAGAAAGTAGTCAAGACAGGTGCCGCTCCCAATGGGTAAATCGAACGTGCAAGTACATTTTCTCCGATCCACAAAAGGATTTGGATTTCACTGATCGCTCTTAGTTTCCTTGTGTACAGGTTGATGGGGCAAACTTATTGTGCATGTGCCTGGGTCAACCTCAACTTTGTTTTGGTGGAGATGTGTGCTGCCTTGTTTAGACTATTAACACATGTTTCAATTTGTGCAAATAACCTGCTTTGTGCGTTGGTATAGTGTGCACATCAATTACACGTCACTCGCTTTCCATTTCCACATCCAATTGCATAAGCTGTTGAGTGCTCTGCTTTAGCAAAAGCAATTGTTTCTTGTTACTCTGGATCTGCATGCCATCCATCTTTTTGGATGTCTGGAGTGAGGCCATTCCGACCCAAGAAATCGCCCTAGAATTACACTGTCAGCTGCGTTCTTAAGGATCAGAAACGTCTGCTGAAAGACGTAACCACCAGGTCAACTAATGGTTGCTTACATATAACCACTGCTTTGAGAACTTCCAGCAGCCAACACAAAAGTTATAGGGGGTTACATGCCACTTCAAAATGTTAGGGTACAGTCCCTGACTTGTTTCCTCGTCCAGGCCTTTACATAGTTGACCATTTCGTGCAAACCCTTCCTTGCCAAAGTCCAGCTTTTGGTTGGCAATCTAAGTTGGGCTTCTTGGCCGCAACCAGATTTAACCAAGCTAATTACTTCCCAACTCGTTTTTTGGCTTTTCATGATATCTGGAGGCCCATGTCCTTGTTTTGATAAATCCAGCAGTGCCTTTCGCTCCTTTAGGTCGAAAAACTGTAAACTCCTACTAGCTTTCCGATTCACCTTTTAGAGCAAATGGATCTATGGTTTGTATGAAATGTGTATCCTGTAAGTGTGTGGCGGTGCATTACTTGGCTAGAGCATCCAAAAACTCAACTAGCTATTTTTCCATCTCCACAGCTTGTGAAAGCAGGTATGGCAATCTTCGTAGCCCTGACATTGAAACCATGGTGGTGACCTGAGCGGTTAAAGATCTTCCAGATCCAAAAATTGGGGTCCAAACCTAAATCTTTTTCCCATTCTGATTCTTCAAAATAGTTGCTTACATCATCCTTAATGTTAACTGTCACGTCAGTACTTCAGCTGCCATAGTTTTCGTTTCCCTGTTAATGCATTCGGGGGGTTGTGACACTGGGGTAACGCATCATTTTTTCAGGCCATTTCTGGTTCAAAAACTCAAAAGACCGGCCGCAATTGGACACGCATCTTAATTAATAGAGAGTTTACGGCATCTGCAATGATTTTCCCTGAGAGCATCTCGACATTACTCAGTATTGAAACATAAAAATTATATTTTCCTTGCAGGCAATATAGAAACAAAGGTTAATCGTCCAAATTTCTTGTCTAGGAATGTGGAGTTAAGGTAAGGTAACCACATAAGCCGAGATTGAAATTAAATTTTAGTTGAAAGGGCAGTAGTTATTACTTGTTGGTAAAAGTGAAAGGTAACAGTTCAAATGCGTCAATCTTGTGTAGTGGTAGCAATTTTGACTTTTAATGACTGGGTAATCATTGTTTTTACACATTCAGTTCAACAATAACCAAAGAAAAGGAAAAAAGAGGAAAAACTGATTACTTTTTGTTTCTTAGAATAAAATAATTAGTGAAACCTTTACCTCTAACGTTAGTCTGGGATCTTTAAAATAGAATTAGTCTTCCACACTAGTAATCCCTGTGCAAGGGTAAGCTTCCTTATCTCCATCTGCACCTTTTATTAATTAAAGGAAAACTAAACCCTCAACAATAAATTTTTTTTATCATTAGTTTAGATACAAGAATTAATGCCGAACAGGCATTCGACGTCAATACGTGTTAGCACTTAAGCCGTATGAATTTTTAAAACTGCTTTAAGCATACGACGCATGCTTAACTACCAATTGCTGGGGAAAATCCTGTTTTGAATTGCGCGACTTGATGTCATCTTTCTTTACCGTATTCCACAGCGTCTGTGTGACCTGTGCAAGCAAAACAGCATAGCCCCGTACTCTCGCAATATAAGGAGAAGAGGACAACACCCTTCCTGGCTTTTAAGAAGATGATGTTTCAGCGCTTCATGGTGCGAGTAGAGTTCTAAAAATCGCCAAAATTTGCTAATTGGTAATCTTCAAACATAATCCGGGCGATTATCAATTAATCGTTTGTTTCCTAGCAATTTAGGTCCCTATTAAAAAAAAAATTTCTTTCCACATGGCAAATTTATGTTTCTAGTCGTCGGTAGAAAATTTCTACTACCTGTAAATTTAATTGCATTCAGTTCCTGAGTGCTCTTTAGTTGCTTGAGGTTTTTTCGCTCTCCAGATACGACCAGTGCGCAACCCCACTGCGCATGCGTCAATGCGCAGTCCTCCTATAAAACGTGACCGGCGCGTCGGTCGGCCATCACTTTACTCAAGCTCTCGTCGAAGACGGATCGCCTCTCCAGCTGCATCAGCCCACCGAAAGTGCCCGACGTTCGCCAAAAGTCTCCAAGTTTGCTGAACACAACCAAGCAAAGAAGACCTTCCCCACAACCTTCACCGCAAGTTCAAGGGAAGAGGACCTTCACCATCAGGCAGGCCTTCGCCGAACGAACAAGCTTTCGCCGAACGTAGCAAACCTTTGCCGAACGCTCAACCTTCGCCGAACGCTCAACCTTCGCCGAACGCAAGCAAGCCTTCGCCGAACGTAAACAAGCTTTCGCCGTACGCACAGCCTTTGCCGAACGCAGCACGCCTTCGCCGAACACACAACCTTCGCCGAACGCATCAAGCCTTCGCCGAACGTATGCACAACCTTCGCCGAACGCACAACCCTCACTGAAAGCAGCAAGCCTTCGCCGAACGTGCGACCTTCACTGAACTTTTGCCGAACGTAATGGACCCTCCTGTTCGACCTATTTAATCGCCTCCGGCTAGCCCTGTCCCTGTAGACCCCAGCATCGTTGTCTTCCATCGCCCACACAACCATCAACGTCTGCTGCTCCACTCATCTCTACAGCTTCACCCGTTCCATGTGGCCAACGTCTACAATCATCATTGTCTTCTTCCCCTGAACCTTCACTACATGATCACAGACCCTTGGACCTCTCATCTGCTGCCTCACGTCACCAAAATGTACTTTCCCCAGATGAAATCCATCGACTTTTACACCGTGCGAAAAAGGAATTTTCATACAAGACTGGATCCAACCCTGTCCCCTCCACGCATAAAGCTTCTTATGTACGTGACTGGATTGCATCCTCTGACAATGACTCTCACAAGCGGAAATCAACCGCCCCTACTTCACCCTTATCAAGTAAGAAAAGACGCACTTCCTCTTCGCTCGACATTCAGACCCTGCTCAATGCTGTCCTGCGTCCTGATGACGGTCTTGATTCAGCGGCTGTACTCACCACACACCAACGCATTCAACCACAAGTAAATTTCGAGCGTCAACCACTCGACCCATATGACGACTCCTTTCAAGGCGACACTGATTCCTCAACCATCCCGATTTTTGACCTTCTCAAAGCTGTGGAAGCCATCATCCCAGACAACTACCTCTACAAGCCCGACCCGACCCCTACTTCTAGGGTAAACCGAGGACTAACAACAGGCTTTGGCTTTGGACTAAGGGAAAGAAACAACAAGCAACGTGCCCGAATCGGCCAATCCTCCACGCTTCTCACCACCTTACTCAGGACCGGTGGATCCTTACTAGGCAAAAGAGAACCCTTACAATTAGACAAAGAACCGCCACCTCCTCGCCCTGGCCGTGAATCATGGTTTTTCCAATCCTCCGGCGACGGCGCTGCAAACCCAAGACAGTTAGAAACCTATCATCAATCTGAATTCCTTGCAACTGAAGCAAAAATGGATTTCGGAACCGCCATGTTCATCCCGAAACGTGCCGAAGTTCCTACTGCTGTTCTTAAAGAAAACGACAGAATCCTTCGCCTTGGCCTTCGTGCCGCCTCTCAAGCTGTCGTCCTTACCACTGCCATTAACGCTCTATGCGAGAAACTCGCAGATAAATCCAGCAAACGTCACATCAAACACCTTCATCTGCTGATCTCTGAATTGTTCAAGAAAATGTCCTTCGCCACCTTTCACAGTTTCAACTGGTTCACCAGGGCTCTCTTCAACTCTACCTTACTTCTACGGGACATCGCTCTTGGCACCACAACCAACTTAAACACCTCAACCAAGCATGCCCTTCGCAACCTTCCTCTTCACGAAACTGAAACACTCTTCAGAGGATTAGTTCCAACTCTGGCACCTCATCTGGACATTTCACGAAAACCTAAACCTAAACCAGCTTCTAGCCACCCCTTTCGGAAAGCTCAACACAACCTAAACACAGCTGCCCTTCCTCCAAAACAGTCTGTCAAAACTCAGTCCAAACCATCCCACGACAACAACTCACACTCCTTTCGTGACAGCAACCAATCCTTTCGCAGAAGCAACCAAACCAACAAAAGGATACAACGCAGCTCCACACCTGCCAATCGCAGCAGATACTCCGCATCTTCTTCCAGAAGCAAATCCCATCGACGCCAATGACTACATCCACCACAGACCTGTAGGCGGTCGACTCCGGTTTTTCAGACAAGCCTGGGAACGTATCACATCCGACACCACAGTTCTATCCATAATCTCTCATGGCTTTCGTCCCTCATTCATAACAATCCTCGCCTTCGAACTTCCCCTCCTTGGGAATTCGCAACAAGACCTTCAGACACCCTCACTTCAGAAATCGATATGCTTCTCGTAAAAAAAAAAAACCATTGGCATCTGCCCAGATCACTCCAAACCTGGCTTTTACAGCTCCATCTTCCTCAGACCAAAGAAGTCAGGTGGAAACAGAATAATCTTCAACCTAAAGCCACTGAATCAATTCATGCACAACAACCACTTCAACATGGAAACCCTCGAAACCATCCGACTCTCCCTAAGGAGCATGGATTGGACCATCTCAATAGACCTGGAGGATGCCTACCTTCATATCCCACTCCATCCGGCATCTCTTCACTACTTCCGCTTTCTCTATCAAGAAACAGTTTACGAATTCCAAAGTCTACCATTTGGCCTAAATGCCGCTCCTCGGATCTTCACATCCATCCTGAAACCCATTCTCGGCCACCTCCATCGCCACCAAATCACTGCCGATGCCTTCCTGGACGACTGGCTCCTCAACAACCCAAATCCCCAACAACTCATTTGAAACAGAATGTTCACAATCCGATTCCTCCACAGCCTTGGATTGGGGATCAACTGGAAAAAGTCAAGACTAACACCTTCCCAGCAATTCACCTTCCTAGGAGTAGATTTCAACTTAATCGAAAGCACTTTCACCCCCTCATCAGAACGGAAAACCGACCTACTCTCACACGGACTGGAACTACAGAAGTCAACCTCCCATACTCTCAGAACTCTGAACTCCTTCATCGGGAAACTCGACTCCATGGCAAACCTCCTCCCGTACGGCAGGTGGATGACTCACCCCTTCCACCATTACCGAATCGACCACTGGGACCCCTGTCACCCGACATACAGGACAACCTTACCAACAAACGAAGAGTTCCCATGGGAATGCCTACATTGGTGGATGAACGAAGCCAACCTCGCCAAAACCGTACCCCTCCACGAAACCACCCCAGACCTCCTGCTTCTCACGGATGCCCCCTTAACAGGATGGGGTGCCCACCTCCAGGATCACGAGATTGCCGGCATCTGGCCCCCAAACACTTCGGATCACATCAACATTCTCGAAATGAAAGTCATCTACAACGCCCTCGACCATTTTCGGCACCTTGTAGCAGACAAAACAGTCCATGTCCAGGCAGACAACACCACCGCCGTTGCCTACATTCGCAAGGAAGGTGGAACTCGTTCTCGAACCCTACACCAAATCACCTCAGCCATCTTCCAACTTTGCCAAGAACTCAACACATCCATTCATCTCTTCATATTCCAGGAAACCGGAATGTTATTGCGGATGCCCTGTCTCGCAACAAGCCACCTTCAGGGGAATGGACCCTAAAGACATCAATTTGCGAATATCTCTTCAACATCTGGGGGAAACCCATGATCGACCTATTCGCCACGAGGCACAATGCCAAACTTCCCCAATTTATCAGACCGATCCCGGACAGCAAAGCCTGCGCCGTCGACGCTCTAACTTTCCCATGGAAGAACCTTTACGCCTACCTCTTCCCACCCTTCAAACTTCTCCCAACCATTCTCACGAAGATCGAACAGACTCCTGGGATCTTCCTACTAATCGCACCGAACTGGCCTGCAGCCCTGTGGTTCCTTCAACTTCTGAACCTCCTCATACATCTCCCAAGGAAACTTCCACACTGCCCAGACCTCCTCTCACAACAGAAAGGAACCAAATTCCACCCGAACTCCAAGACCTTACATCTGCACGGGTGGCTACTATCATCAAACTCATCAAAGAGGCTGGAATTTTTGAAGAACAGGCCACCAGAATCGCCAGCAAGGCTCTACGAAACTCAACCAACAAACTATATAACGGACACTGGGAACGCTGGTTTCATTGGTGTAAGCGAAAGAAAGTTAATCCAATCAATCCCCCTATTCAACAACTCTTAGCATTTTTCGATGACCTCTTCAAAGACAACCTCAAAGGATCCACCATTCTGGT
>JAHWFP010008326.1:85183-102051 GCA_023313725.1 Lithobius niger | reverse complement strand
AGTACCAATAGGCAACACCAGATGTCCCCACAGCACTTCACCCTCTCAACTGCACTACTGTGGCTCCACCTATGTACAGGTGTAATAGTACAGCAACCACATAACTATAAATATACATGCAGACAGGAACCATAGTTAGCTTATATCAATTACATATCGTTAGTGCACTAGCACAACTTAGCACATACTACAAACATAAGGATCATAGGGTGTGACTAAAACTCTACAATAGCTAGAAGATGTACACGCATCATAACACTGGCATACAGGGGGTCCTTATACAACATATTATGGCCTTAGAAATAACGGCGTAGCATGATTCCCCCCCTCGAGAAAAAAATTCGTCCCGAATTTTTAATATCAACAGTGACACAAAAGAACAGTAATAATAACAAGAAGAATAGCTATTCATAAGTTTAACCTAGGATTTAATAATAACAGTTGCTATTGCTGAGTGCGCGCTAAAATCTTTTGAGCAATCACTTTAACAGGTTTAGAATCCACAGATCTTTATGTATTTTGATCAGAAATACATATTCAGTAAACAGCTGGGCCATATTGTTACGTCCGAAGACTTCTTTCCCATATTAAAATCTGTAAACTTCACTACATATAAAAAAAAAAATGGATTCGTTTAGTGTAAAGTTAAAAAGCAATCTTAGCGACTTACAGGAATTCTTTTCATCGTAAATCAATGAACTCCACTCTTAAAAACTGCAAAACTATGCCACGTTACAGAGAATTCCACTAAAAACAGATTATTATCATGTAAAACTACAGAAAATCATTGAAATCTAAATTCTTCCAGACAACTTGCTTAAAAATTGGCTATACCATTTACATTCGCTTATTTCAATGGTTAGCTACTCTCAAATTGCTTAAATGCAGCCTAAGTCACAAATTAACTTGCAACAATGTATTTTAGACTAGATGGGGAAAATACTTTACAATAATCAAAGCATGAATTACAACAATATTACACGTGACACATGCTGACACTAGAACGGGTATTACGTTCGAACTTCACTCTTTTCATTTGTGCAACGTTAGCTGACCGACTCATCTGTTTCGTCTAGCATATCCAAAAGAAAGTTAATGCAGATGTTTACTAGACTTCCTAATCATCCGGATTTGGCGATGCTTGGACTCCAAACAACGATTTATCCAAGACCAAGACCAAGATTAGCTCTAAAAAAAAGCTTATGGTTTGCTCGTTTCGTTTCCATCGAAAACTCTTTTCAACAACCTGATGAAGTCAACGTTAGCAACCTCATTCAAATGATCAATATTAATTCAAAATTATTATCGTTTATCATTAATTATGATGATGTGCAATGCCTTCGAGATTTCGGAGAGCTCAAGCAATAATTTTGCTACAATCAATCTCAATTTAGAGGGGTTTCTACAGGTAACTATCTTTTTATTAACACACAAAACCTCTTACCTTAGATCTTACATTCACTATACAAAACATTTCCTTCCTTCCTTCAATCGAAATTTCTCAATTTAAATTTGCTAACACAAGAACCAAGATGTTTTTCTGATCTTATAAAAACCATTCAACGCATTCTTTCAAAAAGAAATTAGTTACAAAACATCGATAAATTGTCCCTCTTATTCTAACAGTAATTTATGATTAAATCGTAATTAAAAAAAAAAAGGTTAAAAATTATTATTATTTTTTTTTTTTCGGTCATTAGCCAACAAACAATCATTAAATAAATTATTACATTCAATCTTATATTTATTTAATTCACGTCCCATCTACTCTTATTTTTAAGCGTTTCAAGTTGTCAGAACCATTAATAATCATAATTGGCACACTCAAGTCTGTAGTAACATTAGTTGATAAATAATCTGAAAATCTCCAAAATCTACCCTCATATTCTGGAAACATTGCGTCCTAAGAAACGACTTTTTTTTTTTTTTTTTTTAACCATAACGGTGACTTAAAATTAAAAATCAGTGACTTCAAAATCTTAATTTTTGTTATTCACTTATTAGATTAATACAATTGCTCCAACTTATTGTAACTAGAGCTTAAACCAGAACATGCACTTATTATCGCGCGATGCTAAAGCGCCATTATGTTAAAATACAGCAATCTCAAATTTACACTACATGGGAAAAATCTCAGGAATTGGTGTTTTAGGGCAGGTCAAACTCAAATTCATGCAAAAAAACTTGGCGTAAATCCGTTGTCTTAATGACTTTTAGAAAACCGCACGGCCCTGAATTTGCACTACCCATCTGACCAACTCCTACGAGTCCCATCCACGCAAATTCAAACTGCCAGTAGTTTAATTAATCAACGATTAACTCGTTTACTGTAACTAACCTAAGGGTTCCAAACTTAAATATTAGGATTAAAACTTCCCCCTGTTACAGTCACCATCAATTATTATTCAAAAATAATAATTGTCATAGTCGAATCAATGAATGCGGTAAATTGTAGTATGTGATTACGTCATTAACGAATGCTTCACAACAGACAGACTGTCCGTCATTTACGTACAAGTACTTTCTATCGAGAAAAAAAAAAAAAACAGTGTGAAAGCAAAATTTTCTTTCGAACTTAATAACGCCCCATATGTGCGTCATAGTCGAACTAAATCTAAATTATTGCTTAAAATAATTAACAAACTTGCATATATAATTCATACAACAACACTTTTGTTTCCACCATGCTATGAACAACTTAACGTAACTATCAAAGTGTGAAAACACTAACGTGACTGTTTAACATTAAGACATGCAACGTTTTCATAATATATTCCTGCACTAGGCTTCAACATTAAAAACCTTAAGATTAGGTTGATTCAAAACAATACCTTACGTAACAATTTTATTAGCAATAACCATCCTGCATCCCCTTTTTTAACCATGACGAAATTACGCATAGCTGGCGAGTCAAAACACGACTTGCCTTTTTCTCACCCCTTTTTAGCGTAAGCAGCAGATATGAGTCAAAGGATCGGTTCTCCTAGCCTTGCTACCCATTTAATCACCAACTGTTTGCTTTCCGTTCTTGCTTCACAAACCATCAGCGTTAAACACGACAGATAAGATTTAAACATCAATTGTGAGTTAGCGAATCAGATTACCACTAAGTTGGGAATCGTTTTCATTTTCCTTAAATTGAAATATCTGCGCGTATTCGTCAGTCTTACAAAAACAGCTCGCAGAACATAGCTTTCAATAGAAACCATTCCAATCAACCATCAAATCAAACGGCTTACAGGAATATCACCAACACAGGATTACCAAGGATTTACTATCTGCATGACACACTTTTTCTTAAAAAAAAGAATCAATGTCACCTTTTAAGTAAATAGCAAATCGCCCAAAGTTTCTCACTGTTTAAAACGTAAAACTCTATTTTTAGTTTTAATCTTAACTTTAGTTGTAACTGCACAAAGTTACTTACAACAGATTATTGTTACAAACCTGTTATATACATATTATCTAGACTAGCCCACGTTTAAGTTTAATAATAAAAACTATATTAGGCTATAACTAACCATAACCATGTGTTTAAAAAAAAAAAGAACCAATTCTACAAAATTTATTCAGATAAAATTTATCGTCGACATTTTATTTCCCCAAAATACTGGGTATACAGATTTTTCATCAAAACAAGAGGGTAGGCATGGATTCCATTCAGAATCTCGAAAGTAGCGTCAATGTAACCTGGGCAATTTTGTAGCACCAACCAGCTACACGGACACCAAACTCTCGTAACACGTTCAGGAATCAAATTCTACCAAAAAACTTCTTTCAAATGACAAATCTATGCAACCAGTGCACACAGCTATCAAAATTAGCTTTTTGGATTATCACTAACAAAGAAAAATTAATTTCAAATAAATTCAAGCACATGGTGCTGGTTCTGGGTTTCTAGATTTAAACACGCGTGATTAGTACGCAGACGATTACGCGGAAATAAGGCTACGCCAGGCATTCATTCATGACTGACTAGCTTACATGTTCACAATTTGTGCATTAACTAACATCGTACAAGGATTAATTCGCTACAGTTAATCTGCGCTACATCACTTGACTTATAGTAAGTTTATTTAAACTATCGATCTATTAAGGTTATTGAGAGTTGATCATCACCATTAACCTTGCTAGGGCTACGCCATGAACTAGGCTATGAACTACGACCTTGACCTTGACTGACAAACGCAGTCGAACATTTCTTTCGAAAACAACACAGAAAAGGCAATCTTAACACAGAATTTCCAAATTAACTGAAATTCTTACATAATAAAAATAACTTTTGGGTTAAATCTTAGCACCAAAATCAACGTTACTTCTGTTATTACCTTCACTCATTTTTTTTTTCGCGTTATTAACATAGTTACCAAGTTTCGATCGATTAACGATCTCAACATCAAAGTTTTCTAATAAAAACACCTTGCATTCAAAACTTAGACAAGGTTGCATACACAATCGGAATCACTTGTGGTTAAAATGATGCGTTCAACGTTTAATTCTAGCGTAATAAACGCTTGTGACTAGCGTAATAAACGCTTCGCAATACGCATATACACTTCAAAATATTTGGTGAAACTTTTCGTTAGACTGTACCTGCAGACTGCAAATTCATTCAAAATTTAATAGCCTACAAGCTAATTTAAAAGCACTTAAAAATTCAATTTCACAATCTGATCTATTACCTAAAAAAAAAGTCTTGCAGACAAAGACAACGAGCTGCTTCACCAGAAAACCATAATGGAACAGTTTTATACACCAAAAATCTAACTCGCTTATTTACTTATTCAAGTTAACTTCCCAGCTTAACTACATAAGCAGTATGGAAAATATCTTATCGTAAGACCTGTTAAATTCTTAACCATAATGGTTTGCATTTTTCCAGCATAGGAATACTAAGATTCGCTACTTTTTGTTAAGCGTTTGCACTAGCATCCGCCCAACAAAGACAAATACGAAATACATTTGGCCACCAAAATTTTACCGTTAACACTTGCTAAAATAAATTCGTTTTACGTTAAACAGTAAATTCACGTTCGTTCCTGTTAGATTTTAAACTGAGTAGAATCATTATCAAGGTTAAGCAATAAAGCTGACATTTTTACTGGATAAGTAACCCCTGTTCTAAGCATTGTTCGTTTAAAAACTGGATTACTATCTAACCTTATTCAAATTAATTGCATTACGTGAGCAATTCTAATGAAATCTGTATACTCTCACCTTAACAAATTCCTTAGCAAACAAACCGCTAATACACATTTCAGATCGTTAAGTACTGTGAACAAAAACTGGAATAATTTCTCCGTTCTTCAGGGTTTCCCAGAAAAAGAAAGAAGAATCTTAATTTCTAGGAATAATAACACTAACACCATTTATAACGATGTAAACATCCATTTCGTTTGCACTTGCGACTCTTGATGCTGCAAATTTCTACGAAATCGTTCTTCCATCCGTTGTTCACGTTCACGTATTTTTTAAACTCAGTTCTATGAAATTTAGAAATAAAACTGTACACTGTTCCAAAGCAAAGAAACAAAAACCACGTTCCGTTCCAGGTGTAACACTAGGTCAACTCTCCTCAAATATCGGTAGACATAAATCGGTTAAAAAAAAAAAATTTCCAAATTTTGGAATTTGACATAACCAGAATGGGTTTTAACAAGCAGATCTTGATAAACACTTGAAGAAAAGACATAATTAAGGAGTTCACCACCTTTTGTCTGTTTCCAAATATGATCGAGGGAGAATTAAGTAGATTTAGGCACACACAATTTGGTGACTTTTAAGAAAAAAAAGTTTACCCACCAAATCAAACTTGGGCTAAATAAAATAGTATGTACAAGCACCAGCGAACACTGCCTCTCACTCACACTCAGAAGTCGTAATAGTAGTAATATAAGGCCTTGAATATCATTAGCTAGTTGTAGAAATACTCTAGGGTTGAAAAATCGAACACTAGACTTATTTAAAGTACAAGAAGCAGAAGGAGATCAAGTCACTACATCTCATGAAAATGGTAATTCACGAAAATTCGATTAATAAGTATAGCCTACAGCAGACGTTTGGAGATTCCACAGCTTAGCGGAGTCGAAGAAAAACGATAGAAAGAATTTTCACGAGAAATGGTAAGCATTATAGTTGAATAAATAATATGCACAGTCCTTCCTAGCACTACTTAAAATTATTGCACGGTAGCAATGGCAATTACGCAACAGTTTATTGCAAACACAGTTCCAAATAAAAATATTTAAAAATATTTTAAACTTGGCACATTTTTTTTTTTAGTAGGCTAGTAGTACAAGGCTTTATAAAACACAGTTTATGCTCACCACCACTGAAGCTGAAGCTGCTGCTGAAGGATAGTAGGCCTCCAAAGGCTTACCAACTGATGGTGTTCCATTTAGGGTTAATAATTCAAGCAGATCCAAAAGTAGGTGTAACTTATAATACTTGACTACAGGTAAGCACAGGTAGAAGAAATCACTATCTAGGCTTCACGAAGAATAGAACACTAGGCTAATCAAACAACAGTACGCTGAAGAGCACTAGGTTGAAAACAAAAGGCTTTAAAAAAAGCTAAGCCTTTGAAGAGCACTATATAGGCTTACCTAAGCCATAACAGTATTACAGCCTAATAAAATTCTTGAGTAACCACACATTTAATAATTTTCACCGAAAGGCTTGAAAAAGATTTAAAACACAGTTCTAATGCACAGCTAAGCACAGTTCTACTATACACAGTAGCAGCGGTATGAAGTAGAAGTAATACTATTCTAGTAAAAGGCTTAATTCTTGAAAAAGACGTAAAAAAAGTATAGCACAGTTCAAAAAGCACAGAAACGATGAAGGAAATCAATTCAGAGTCGAAATAGTCTTAATTCAGAAGAATAGCACAGTAGTAATGATAAAAATAGAACACAGTTCGAAAATTAGGCTTATTAAAGGCTTAATTCGAAGTAGGCTTAATTTAGGCATACCTAGTATGCTTACCAAAGGGTCCATGAAGCTGTAGCTGTAGCAGAAGAAAAGTAGGCCCAAAGTAGGCCTAAGCTGAAGAGGGTTACGTCCATTAGGCTCAATAAAAACTTGAAGCACAACTTACGATGGTGTAGGCCTAAAGTAGGCCTAAGGAGGGCCGATGCACCACTTGCTAAGGGTAAAAGTAGTCCTAAGTCCACACCAGAAGTAACCAGTCCAAGTTAGGGCTAAGTAGGTTTATTCCGGTCCACGCGGGCAGTACAGTGGTTCAGTAAAAGCTCAGGCAGCTTAGGAGGCTTCACCCTTGGCAGTGCAGAGGAGAGGAGAGGAGTGTTGCTGGGCCAGAGCCCAGAGGTGAACTGATCAGCAGAGACCAGGGCTATTGGTTAAATAGAAGCTCGAAGTACCAATAGGCAACACCAGATGTCCACACAGCACTTCACCCTCTCAACTGCACTACTGTGGCTCCACCTATGTACAGGTGTAATAGTACAGCAACCACATAACTATAAATATACATGCAGACAGGAACCATAGTTAGCTTATATCAATTACATATCGTTAGTGCACTAGCACAACTTAGCACATACTACAAACATAAGGATCATAGGGTGTGACTAAAACTCTACAATAGCTAGAAGATGTACACGCATCATAACACTGGCATACAGGGGGTCCTTATACAACATATTATGGCCTTAGAAATAACGGCGTAGCATCATGAGCTACGTGAAAGTCAACGATTTTTCGCGGTCAATGTGCGATGTGTTGATCTTAAAAGCCTTGTGATGTACATTCGCAAAGAATTCACATTAATGTCAAGTGTAAACGCGGTCTCGTATCAGACGCTCGTGGTGAGGACACCTTAACACTACCGAAGAAAAAACCTGAGGGCAGTATTCTTCCACACCAGAAGAAAATCGTCTATATGGCGATTACGAATTAAAATTGTAAATAATGTATATTTTTCTCTTTGGCATAAAGCCGAAACACTTTCTAGCTTAGTTGTGTTTTAGATGTTGACAACACACGATATTTTTTATTCGTAACAGGTGACGACTTTGTTTATTTATGAAAAATGTCCGATGTTCAAACCACTGTAAAAACTAACCTAAACTGCGATATAGCCCTTTAAAACTAGTTGGAACATTTAATCTTTTGATTTGTGCACTTAATGCATTTTGGTAAAATTAACTTCTTGCCATGAACCCTACCGGAGCTCCAATGTTTATGTTTGTTTATTTTTACGGCCCCAGTATATGAATTTTTATGTCTAATTTTTTTAGCATCTCCATCCAAACTCCGACTGTAGCAAACCTCTAAAACGAAAACAAACTAGCTTTCCTTCACTTAAATCATGCCTTGTATATAGCAATCCGTTTCCTAAAGTCAAATATTTATTCTGAGCAATACTCTTCGTCCCCCCCCCCCTCCTTCAATAGTTGCGATGCATAACATCGTAGTTTATTTAATAGGCCTAAAAATCACGTTGTTATGAGTTTTAAACTCACTGCACTTCCATGCCAGGCCTCTAATTGTTTACAAACCCTTTAAAATTCCTTTGTTGACTCAGCTCCTTCAATACCGTAGCCGTAAACACACGGAGTCAGCACCCAACGCATTGAGAGCAGCCTCGCTACCCTGCCCGTCCGCGCTGTCATGGCCGACTTCCGATAGCGACAGCTCGGCCGGTTTGGGTCAGTCTCTCCTCCTCCAAGTGTCCACCTCTTCCCCACTCACCGCCTCCGTCGCTCTCCTACAGGTCCGCGCTAACCCTCTACCTGCCTACCAAGTAGAAGGCATAAAAACCCAGACGCAGTAAAGTTTCGTTAGCACAGCTCAGGATACTCAAAGCTAGAGGTCGCTACGCCGGTCGGGAGTGGAGATGCCGCGGTCCGATTGTTGCCATGCCGGGCAAAGGTAGTGGTTCGTATTTCAACTTAGTTTAACTTTAAAAGTTTATTTTTTGGACTTGACGTCAAAATTTATAGTTTAATTTTAAACTTAACCTCGTAGCTTTAGTAGTTAATTTTATGGTGCGTCAAGCCAAACGGCATTTCGGACGTTGGCGGCCGTAATTTAAGGGTTCACGGTCCCTTACTAAAAACCAGCCCTTTTTTATGTTTTTTTAAACGCAGTTTAAAGTAGACAAGGACGGTTTGATCTTCGTGGAAGGTTGCTTTGATTAAACGCTCGGATCGACTTTATATGTAGCCGAGGCTTCTATAATTTAAGGAGTTGACTTATCAACAGCAGCTCTAGGAGGTTTAATGCTTAGCGTATACACTTAGAAAAATAACTGTAAAACAGGTCTACTATTACTACACAGCCGAGGCTGTTCGTAATTTAGAGGGCTCTTTAGCGAAATCCCCTTGTAATTAAGAAAATCACTGTTTCTATTTGAAATTATTTTAAGTGAACATAGTAACTGTTCAAGTTGAATTTAATGTAAATTCCCCCTGTTATTTATGAACTAGTCCAGTTGTAAATTTGCCAAATGTAAATGTAAAGTGCGGTCATTTTAACATGTTTGTTTAAAATAAAAACCAGGAGTTTTAAACGTCCGACGGTTTGTTTGTTCGTTGTTTTGCTAGAAGTTAGTATTTAGGACAATTCTCTTCAAATATAACTTAGCTAGCCTTTTTCCACCTTGGTGGCAGCGTTACCCGCTTATTATTACTGTTAGCCTACAATATTAGGACATTAGTAGCGCCATTCTCTACACCGGGACTGTAGCCGTTGTGCTTGTTTGAACCAAAAAGTACCAAAAGTAATAGTAAGAAAGATCCAGTTACACCAGGCGACCGGCGATGCTACAAGCACCTACCCCGTCGTAGCACCCGCCGTTACACAAGGCTTTACCATCCGATTTGTTCGAAATTCGACAATTCACTGTTTTCATTGCCCACAATGAGTTTCCACCACGTGAGGAGTCAGACCGATAGGATTAGTGATTTCTCTAATGAAAGGAATTCTGCCAATTAACACGAATTAGGCGCGAAACCTGCGAAAACAAATTTGGCAACAGCGTGATGCACGATGTTTTCATAAATCCTCTGTGGTGGTGGTGGAGGGAGGGGGGGGAGGTCACAGAGCCGAACGAGAAAAGGGGTGAGCCCCACCAAAATTCGACGTTGAAGTGTGGCCAAGTTTTTGTTGAAATGTTTTTCGCCATCAGAAATTATAGTCATAACGGGGATGATAATCAATGATCATTTCAACCAAACTTAAAAATCATGTGTTAAAGACGTTTGACATGATTAAAATCCACTGTTTTGCTTAGTTTTTTCCCCTTAACAATTGACATGGACGTGCTCCGAAGGAAAATAAAGGGCTTGAGGAATTTCACTGTGGGGATCGATTATGTCAGATCTGTTGTGTTCGAGACCCCTTTTTCTGTTTACTTTCTTTGTGGTGTTTCTAGACACACGCTACTGTGTCGCCGCCAAGTAACAGTCGATCATCCCATTGTAGACATCCGATTGTTAAAAAAATTGATTGTTAATGATAAAAAGACGGCTTCACTAGCAGACATGTGTCTGTTAACTGTAAGCAACTAAAAGCATATTTTGGCATGTTGAGGATAAATCCCAACGCGACAGAAATCATTTAAATTGTGGTAAATGCAAGGGGAAGGTGCAGGGATAAAGAAAAACTGAAAATTAAAGGCTGCGTGTCGACCATTCATAGAGAGAAAGATACGTCAATAACGTTGTTTTTATGTTACTGACTAGCTAGTAACTAGCAACGCTGGCCCCATGTTAAATCCCATAGACTCAATGCTCATGGCTAGCGCAAAATTGTGGAGGCCTATGTAGCTGAACTTTTGCACACGGAGGCATGGTGATCTGAGCATGGTCCTTTTATTGGTTGTAGGGGTCAGGACAAATGTGTGGGAAGGTTTTGAAATTCTCCACCAGCTAATTTATATTTCATTTCTTTTCCAAGTTGAAACCAAAGATTTCAAGCAATAATGGCTTGAACAATCAACACTGGCCCTAGGCTTCACTGTAAAAGCCTGGACAAACTAAAAACTGAAGTGTAACGAAGGACAAAATAAGGAAACATTAACGTTGCCGTAAATTGCGTAAGAATAAAGGGATGCACGTTACATGATAGTTACGCAACAATTCGAGCATCCACAAGCTAACGGGGTTTTCGTTAATAACCCCAAAAAAAAAATGCTTCGCGTTCTGCTGTTTTAGTAACAGCAACCTTCGGGGGTTTCTGCATGACTAAATATCAACGAAATCTTGAAAATTAAGGGGAAGGTGCAGGGATAAACAAAACAACTGAAGGGGATGTGCTGATTGAGTGGGCGAAGCGAATAAAATCAGCGATTGTTAGCCAGTGTGTGCAAAACTAGGATTGAAGCAACTTATACCACGCGCCATAGCTGTTTGCTGTGACGTGCAAATCACGTGACCGGGGTAGTCCACTCAGATGGCCAAACAGCCTCTGTTCTCGTTCGTCAGTGGCTAACTCATGGTGAAGTCACAGCAAACAGCCGTTGTGCGTGGTTTGAGCACATGAAGAATAGTCATACAATAAACTAATCCGTGTCAATTTCGCTAATGTAACGGCTAATTGGCAATGGTAAATTTGAAAATTATAAATGTGAAAATTTATAGAAATAAAATTCCTCTAGAAAAAAGGTACAGATGAAGATAAGACGGTGTAACCTTATGTACGTTCAGAGTCCTATGAAAGCTGTGATATCCACCCAAAACCAAAACTGGTAGAATAACCGGCCAAGTTTCCAAAAATGATCTGCCTTTGAAGGTAGTAATATCATTCAACCAGGGAAAGGCCGCCAAGGTCAATCCTATTAGCCAAGTTAATCGCGCCGACTAATAGTTCGGAAGTTAAATGAAAACTTGAAGATTGCTACAGAGGTAAATGCTTGGTCGCCACAGCAAGCCTACACAACAAAATCATAAGAATTGCACATGAAGGACACTAAGGTGTCATAAAAACAAAACAACTAATCAGAGAACCATTGTGGTTCCCTTACTTGGACCACAAAGTGAAGCTGCAACTTACCAACTGCTTACCATGCCAAGTGACAACAAAAAAAACTCGAAGACCCGCCTTCACAAATGTCAGCACTTCCCACCAGAACTTGGCAAGAACTGAGTGCAGATTTCACCGGACCATATCCAACAGGCGAATAATTTTAGTAGTAATCTACGACCATTCATGCTTCCCGAATATTGAAATTTTAAAGTCAACTTCGCAGAAAGCAGTTGAACCAAAACTGGAGAAGATGTTTTCATCGTACGGGATCCCAGACTGCACAACGGTCCCCCATTTAACTCGCACGAGATTAGGCAGTTCGCCGACAGGTTGGGATTCAAACGCTGGAAAATCACCCCTCGATGGCCACGCGCCAATTGAATCGTTGAAAGATTTATGAAAACGATGTACAAGACAATTCGTACCGCAGTCATGCAAGGAAAGAACTGGAAAGCGGAGCTGAATACATCCCTATGCAATTACCGGGCCACCCCACACTCATCAACTAAGGTTGCAACAGCAGACATTCTGTTTGGTCGAAGAATCCACACTAAATTGCCTGGATAAACCATCCAAGAAAGAGAAACACATTGTGCAGTTGGATGAAGCATCCAAACAGCGAATGGCCGCACCATGAAATGAGAAATCGCAATCCCACAACATCAAGGTTATCAACACGGTACTTTTTAGAAATGAAGTTAAAGGCAAATTTTCAACCGCTTACTTCCCACAACCATTGAAGGTGACCGCGGTGAAAGGCTCCATGGTGACCGCGAAAAACAACAAACGGGTCACGAATAGAAATAGCTCGTTTTTCAAGATCATCAGCGAGAGGTGTGCCAAGATCCAAAGACGGGGAGAGGTATATCTGGAAGACAGCGATGATAATGACTATGATCTACCCCAGTGAAACGCAACCTGCCCACAACAGCAAGAAATCAGAAGATACCCTGTTCGCAGTCAACGTCTACCATAAAGACTCATTGAACAGTAGTAATTTGTTTTGTGCATACTTACACTTGTCTTGTATCAGTAATCTTGTAAGAATAAGCTGTAATTCAACTTGGGGAGAGAT
Source organism: Lithobius niger (assembly GCA_023313725.1). Classification (NCBI taxonomy): domain Eukaryota; kingdom Metazoa; phylum Arthropoda; class Chilopoda; order Lithobiomorpha; family Lithobiidae; genus Lithobius; species Lithobius niger. Next base: position 88,985 of record JAHWFP010008326.1, on the reverse strand, counting down.
GTAGTGTAGCAGAGCCACTATCGTATGCATCTCCAGATGCGTATACAGATCAGTGGTAGTCCCGATCAACTATGCGGTTGTAAGTAAACCAATGACCTATGCAATACGTGCATCTTCCTTCATTTATGATTAATTACAATTGATTAGAGATCATTACAAAGATTTGTCTGAAATAAAAAAAAACTACCAAGTTATTGTGGAAAGCTGTTATGCTGAAGAATCAAGAAAAACAGCCAAAGTTTGGTTGAAAATGTGTTGCAAACAGGTTCTCGAGAGGACAAAAATAGACAAAATAGCATAAAATGCTTCAGCTTCTGGGGGACCACGCTGGGAAAGCTCACAGCACTTCCCCAAACCCCCTAGCTGTGTATCGATGGCCTCACAACTCTTGATCACGTTCCTACGGCTGTGCAAATTAAAACAAAATGTACATTCCGCCAATGAAGGTTAGTAAAACCCCGGGAAGGGACAAATCTGCCACACATTTTTGCTCAAGTCAAGTCCCACAAAGAGGGCCATCCTTTACGAATCATTATGTCCGCAAAGAATTCGCATATCAAGCCAGTAGACTGGATGCTCAAAGACAGACTGGAAAAATATCATTGGGGAAAAAATGCAGACGAACTCGAGTGAATTAAAAAAGACCGAACTCGCAGAAGAACACCAGCTTGTTTCATTTGATGTAGTTGGACTCTTCCCCAGCCTCCCTCACCATCTCATCCTCCAAATGTTCGACAGATCCGCAATCAGATAGAAAATTGATAAACAAGAATGGGAACTTGACCGGATTCTCCTGAAGTTAGTACTATCATCGATTTTTGTCACATTTGGAGAAGAAACTTATCAACAACAAACAGGGACCTATGGGGTATCCCCAATACTGGCAGAAATTGTTCTGCAATTTCTCGATGAATGGGTAGTAGACAATTTTCCTCTCTTGCCTATCTGGAGAAGGTATATTGACGACATCTTCACCAACCCCCTTAAACAAGAAACTGAAGCCATTCACAGAGCAATCAACGAATGGAACGAGAACTTAAAGTTCACTAAAGAAGAAGACACATGGAAAATTGCCGTTTCTAGATGTACTTTTCACCAATCACCAAGGAAAAGTTAGTTACTCACCATACCAAAAACCAACCCACATAGGAATAGGACTGCCTTTTTCATCGTCACATCCCAAATCAGTTTTTACAGTGTTACTTAGGAACGAACTAGTGCGAATAATTATGCACTCCTCAAACCTCAACACAGAAACAATACACCTCAACCAAGCAAAAACAACTTTTCTTGAAAGAGGATATCCGGCCAGCCTAATCAATAAAGAAATGAAAAGAGCAAAATGCATCGCAAAAAACCGACAACAAAGCAAACAAGTACCCAAAGATGAGCAACCAATAGCATATATCACATACTTGCCGAACAAAAGTGAAGAGATCCTGAAAATTCTCGACCGACAGGGAATGCAATGCCGACTAACCTGAAAAAACTTTTACAAAGTCGGCCTAAGAAAATGTCAAAAACGCATCAACTATACCCCCACCCATCCTCTCATTCCTGAAGCCACCATAGAACAAATTGTGCAACCAACCCCAACACACCGTTATCCCAACAGGAAACGTAAAAACAAACAAATTACAGATACTCCAAAACCAGGGGCAGCTCCTTCCATACCCCCAACCACAGCACCAAAGCCCTTAAGACCTCCAGTAGATGTCAGCTCACATAGCCAAGTTGTATATAAAATTCCTTTATATAGGCGAAACTAAACAAAAACTTGAAGAAAGAATTCAAGAACACGCGGGGGGCAACAAGAAGGGGAGAGAGGCCCAGCATTCCAAAAACTTCCGGCACAACATTGCATGGAAAAAATCCAAAGTGCTGATAAAATCGAACACCACATAAGGAGCCCACTTGCGAGCACTAGAATCGTTAGCAATAAAAAGGTTCAATTTAAATAAGACTCCACTAATGAACATCACAGGCCCTACATACTGGCCGCCAAACTGGACGCTCGATGGGAGCTACATCACCAAGCAGCGACAGTCGATCCGTATAGATAAGTGGTTGAGCACTCGTTTCGAATTGTGACGTTTTTCTCCTGGATCATGTATCAAACAGTTTTCACCGTTTTTTCGTGTGCTTCTGATGATGAAGAAAGGAAAATTTTCTTCGAAAATTTAAGAGACTAGTTGAAGTTTGAGTCTCATTGGTGGTATTTGTGTTCACATAAATTATAAAAAGTAAAACAAATGTTTTGGCTAGGGATCGACCAGGTAACAAAAAAACGAGTCCGAGCTGAGTCCGAATAATTATGAATACCCACCGAGCTGAGTCCGAGTAGTAAAACCGGGTCGTAAATTTTCAATTTTTGCTTTATGTTTAATATGCAACTTTTTTTTTACTTTGGTTTTGTTCCTTTTTTTTTTTCTGCTTTCAGTCATTTTCATTTTGTTTCGTCCAGTTTTGTAATGCGCATTGTTTAACAATGAACGAAAGCAAAAAAAAAAAACAAAAACAACTTTAAAATACTGTAAAATACTAGTAATTCGTTCTTCCAATTATAAACTTTACGTTATTAAATAAAGTGAAGTCAAAAATTAAATTGACCAGCAATTCTTTGTTCCAATTCTTATTTTTTAAATAATAAAGTGAAATGAAAAATACTTTGTCTCACAATAGGCCTTTGTTGGCTTTAATCCTTTAAGCAACGATGTGGCCCAAGTGGAGTAACGACGTATATATACGTCGAAACTTTTATGGGGAAGTGCGGGACGAAAAATGCAATTTTCGGCCAAAATATTGACATGAGAAAAACTGAAACTCACTACCCGATATGTTGTGCATCGATTTCTGTAAACAAAAAGTTGTAAACGATGTCTATACTTTTATAAAAAGCACTTTAGTTGAGTGCCGTCTTGTAAACGAGCGCCACCGAAAAACGCCTGTTTTTCAAAAATTTGAAAAAATATCTCGCCGTTTCTGCAATAATGGTCCGATTCTCACAAACTCTTCGACATTTAATAGCCTGTCCAAATACAAGACTCTTGGGGAAACCCAAATCCGGACTTCCCACCAGGAAGAACCATTGAACTACGTTTGAAGATCACCTCAAACCCACCACATCGCACCTTCATCATGGCCGCCATTATTGAAACTTGTATTTATGTATTTTTTTTTCATCCTTTTCCTTTTAGGGCAAAAAGCCCGAACACACTAGATTAGTGCATTTTAGGAGAAGCTTCCTCTGCGAAGGTACTAAACCTCGAATTTATGTACAGACAACAATTTGAAGTGTGATATTTTTTATTGCGTTTGTTGGCCGCAATCCATATGAAAAATTTCCACAACGATCAATTTTAACTTCCAAATTAAACGTTAAACGTTCCCAGTTACTTAATAATAATAATAATAATAATAATCTTTGCCACCCCTAGGGGTGGGAGGGTCATGGAAGGGCGGTGAGCCACTAACACCATACCATGAAATGAGGAGTGATGGGAAAAAATTAAGTACTCTCCGGCCAAGAACGCTTCAAGAATGGATGAAGATTTTCCATGTTGAGGTGGCGACGAAATCCCTGCACCGTGTTTTGGTTTACGGTAAGCTCGCTAAGAGCGTTCCAAACCCGAATGACTCGCACCGAAAAAAAATTTCGGCGAGAATTTGTTGACGAGGCTGACATTGCGAGTCTCCAGCTATGACCCCTCGTTATAGCAACGTTATAACTTAATGCGTTATAGCATCCAACTAAGCTAATTTATTTATCCGCATTTATCCTTTTATAATAATCTTTTACCCC
>JAHWFP010008326.1:40146-62645 GCA_023313725.1 Lithobius niger | reverse complement strand
TCTGGTAGAGCAACCCCCCCCCCCCCCCCCCCATAGAATTCTGGATCCACCCCTGAACTAGGCTCGATACTCGATTCTTCTGTTGCAAATTCGGTTTGCTCGACTCGAATTAAAATTATTCTGCTGAGTGTACCGATACCATAATTCGATTCCGATACCAAAAACTGGTTCCGTACGGTTCCAATACCGGTTCCATATGGTTCCAATACCGGTTCCAATTACCACGTGGCAGTGCCACAGCGAATGGAAAAAAATTAATAATAATGAATTAATTATGATCAGGTAGTCCAGGGTTCTGCTATGGCAAATTTTTATAAATTTTTAAACAAAATTTTGATATATACAAAGTTGTATAGTTAAAATAAAAGATTTAGATTAAAATTATAAAAAAAAGTTTAAATGTTGTGTAACGATATTTTTTAGGTAAGATTTTTGCTTCCAAGATTAATGCCTAGCCCTTTTCTGTCCATCTCTGTGCTGATATCAATAAAAATTTTTGCCTTCCGGTTGTATCAAATTAATTTAATAAGATTTAAATTAAATTAAATAACTTAAGTTAAAAAAAACTAGTTTGACATAACCAGATAATTGAAACAATTTTTTTAATTCTGCCCTGGACCTGCATTTATAAATAGGATTTTTGTTTCTTGGTTTGTGTAAAAGCGGTCTTGTATTAGACATTCGTGGTGAGGCCACCTTAACATCGCCGAGCAAAAACCTGAGGGCAGAACTCTTCATTTCAAGATGAAAAACCACGTTTCTGGCGATCCCACTTCAAAATCGCCAAAATTGTACATTTTGTATTTTATTCTTTCAGGTATAAAGCCAAAAACACTAGCTTAGTTGTGTCTTAGGAGGGGCTTCCATTTTCTGGTACTTAACCTCACATACATGTAAAGATACCTACGATATTTTCTATTCATAAAACGAGTGACGACTTAGGTTATTTATGAAAAATGTCTGACGTTAAATTCACTTGTCTGCCTCTGCAAACAACTAAAATCTAACCTAAATGCGTTATAGCATATTATTAAACTAACTTGGTATATTTAATCTTTTATTTTGTGCACTAAAGCACTTTGGTAAACTTAAATTCTTGCCATGAACCCTACCGGAGATCGAACTTTTATGTTTGTATATTTTGACGGACCCAGTGCTTATTTTCATGTTTATTTTTAATAGCATCTCCATCCAAACTCCGACCGTAGCCAACCTCTAAAAACGAAAACAAACTAGCTTTCCTTCAATTAAAATCATTTCTTGTTAATATCAGTTTGTTTGCCAAAGTCAAATAATGATTCTGAGTTAACACTTCGTCCCCCCCCCCCCTCCTTCAATAGTTGCGATACGTAATATCGTAGTTTTATTTTTATAGGCCTAAATTCACGTTGTTACGAGTTTAAAACTCACTTGCACTTTCAAGCCAGGTCTCTAACGCTCCCAAGTCGGCAATTCCCTTTGTCAATGCAGCCTCACCAATTCCCTTCCAATCAAAACACTGCATTCAATTTCCCCTCAACTCAGAGCGCTCAGCTACCCTGCCCGTCCGTGCAGTCTTACCCACTTCCGGTAGTGACAGCCCGGCCAGTTTTGGTCAGTCTCTCCTCCTCCCAAGGTTTCTCTACCTCCCCCCCCCTCACTCTCCTACAGCTCATCCCTTTCCCTCTACCTGCCTGCCAAGCAGCAGGTATAAAACCCGGCTACAGGAGAATCTCGTTAGCACAGCTACGCCGGTCGGGAGTGGAGATGCCGCGGTCCGCTTGTTGCCATGCCGGGCAAAGGTAGTTCGTTCGTATGTAATTTAGTTTAATTTGAAAGTTTATTTTTTGGACTCTAGAATTCAAAATTTATAGTTTAATTTTAAACATAACCTCTTAGCTTTGAATGTAAACTTATGGTTCGTTAAGCCATGGGCATTTAGGACGTTAATGGCCATAACGTAAGGATTCACGGTCCCTTTCTAAAAACCAGCTTTTATGCACCGTTTCAGTAATGTAACTTAATGTAAACAAAGGCCATTGGGTCAGTTAGATTTGCAGAAGCAAAGTACTTCATGGAGTGTACATCCCTTTTCTAACGTGAATCTCGATGGGTACGGTTTGATCTAGTGGGAGTACCATTTGAAAAATAACTGTAAGGTAAGGTCTACTATTACTGGACAGTCGAGACTGTTCGTAATTTAGAGGGCTCTTTTGCGAAATGCCCGTTGCCTAAAATCACTATTTCTATTTTAAATTGTTTTGTGAACTAACCCCAAGTTCTTGTAAGCGAATTTTAATGTAAATTCAAGTAACGTTTTTAAACTAAAAACTAAGTTGTAAATTGGTATTCCAAATGTAAAGTGTCACCTTTAACCAGGAGTTTTAAAAACCAGGAGTTTTAAACGCCAGTTGGTTTACTAGTTCGATGATTGCTGGAATTTAGTATTTAAGACAATTCTCTTTAAATTTAACTTAGCTAGCTTTTTCCCACCTTGGTGGCAGCGTTACCCGCTTTTTATCACTAGTTAGGTCTTAAGATTAGGACTTCAATGCTCCATTCCCTACGTCGGGACAGTAGCAGTTGTGCTGCTTAACCCAAAACATACGAAAAGTTAACTATGAGTGATGGAAAGTAAGACCCAGTTACACCAGGCGCCGGTGATACTACAAGCACCTACTCCGTCGTAACATTGGTGCAGCCGTCCGATGGCATTATTTCTCCGCACCCAGAACCTAGACAATGGAGGGGAGGCCTGGGTGGGAGTTAAGGTAATGTATATTTTCGGTTAGGCAATAAAAACTAAAATTAAGCAGGTGCAGGCCCTGCAATTTTAGTCTTTTTATAGCCGACAAAAATATACATTACCTTTTTTTATAGCAGACTTTGTAACCCGGAGGAGGGCTAGGTTCGCTGTCCCCTCTTGTACAAGCTGGCGTCCCCGAGAACAAGTCCCTGGTGAAGACAACCCTGAATCCTAGGCCAATTATCACTGAGTCAGAGTATCACCGAGCGGATCGCAAGCGGCCAGCTGAGGTAGTAGAGGTATCCTTCAGAGAGACCAGGCATTGCGGTAAGAATGGATAAAATTCATAATAATGGTTAAAGAAGCAGAAGACAGTACCGCAGCAGGGGTCTTAACACCGTGGGGTAAAGATAGAGAATCAGAAATAATTACCGAAAACTCCTACCTTGCTGGGAGGACGACGATCTCCTGGAAGGTGGACCGACGGCTGGTCAATGTCGTCAAGGATGGAGCAGACGTCCTGTGTAGGATGGCAACTGCTGGCGGATCGGACGTACTTAGGACGGATAATGTTTGTACCGGATGGTAGATGAAGAGACGGGGATCATAGCGGATGCAAAGAACGGATGGTGAACAGAGAGAAGAAAATTGTGCATCATGGAACGTGGTAATAAAAGGTTAACAAAAATGTAGCCAAAAAGTCTAGTGAGTAAGTCACTTCTTTCACTGGGGAGTGTGTCTGCACTCCGGCCCGCCCCCCCCCCCCTATTTTTTTTTTTTGGAGTGTAGTAGAAAATCAAAGGAGGATCGTGAACGTTTCGTGCCTGAAGGGAGGTAAGTAGAAGGAAATTCCAAATAGGAAGAATGGCGAGGATCGTGATTGCACCATCTGCGGACGGGAGGCGGATGAAGCAACACCATCATTAAAGATTTTATATGGCTGAATGTTCTGTCCTTAGGTGGGGAGTAGACGGCAGAAAGGTTTCACTGAAGAAGCTGGCGAGGATCGTGATTGTACCGTCTGCGGATGAGAGGCAGATTATGCAGGAACCTCACCGAAGGGTTTAAAGGTAGTCAATGAAATTTTGAAGGTTAGGACACTAGAGAGTTATGAAGGGAGAACATGAAATCCCAGAGAGACACCAGAAGCCTTGTCATGACAGGGGGAGCACGGCATGATGTCTGCAGAGGATGAGGAGGTTGGGGTGATGCCATGGTAGACAGGAACGAAACTTGGTGCATTGTCATACTGCCGGACGGAATGAGGTATTTTTGTGGAACTGACTGGTGGTGAGAGCATCCTGCTAGAGTGAGTTTGGAGAGGTGGAGACCACTGCGGGAGGGTAGTTGTCAGGAGTATGGTATAGACAAGACGTAGCTGAAGGGTCTTTTAGTGGAGACGGCTGAAAAAGAAAGGAAGGAACGGGCTGAAAGCGCTTCAACGAAAGAGTGTGGAGGATCACGACTTGTGAGAGTCTTCTAGAGGAAGCAGATCGTGAGGCGGAGTAACGACGGACGTGCAGGAGACACTGAGTGAGTGAGGGACGGTAACGGAGGATGTGCTAATGGGCGTGTGTTGTCCTAGTCTCTTCTTCGGTGTCAGGGCAGTGATTCCTGGGACCGCTACTTTACGGGAGCGAAGGATCGGTGGAGACAGTGAAAGCGGTAAGAAGTCTGGTGACTGTTGTCCTAGAATAGTGTAGTGAATGTCAAAGTTGGGAGAAGCTGGCAGCTCTTCACAAAGTAGGTCCACTAGAACAGGCGAAGGGGGTGGAGGAGGATCGTGGCCCAGTATATTGTCTAGAGAGGACGGGAACGGGAAGCGGATGGAGTCTGGCGGATGGAGTCTGGCGGATGAAAGGTAGGTAAAGGCTGGCTTGACGATCCGAGAGGAACAGCGAAAGCTGGTGAAGGTAAGGACGGAGGCGGATGGCGAAGTGCACGTCCAAGGATCGTAGGACCAGCTGATGAAGAAGATGAATGACAAGAGGATGGTGCTTGCAACATGTATGGGATACGACCTGAGGCGGATCGGCCTCTACAAAAAAAGCCCCTGGTTGCTTTAGAAGGAAATGAGGTTATTAGTGGCGGGAAGGTAGCGAACGGCGGATTGAGTGGCGGTCGAACTGCAGAGGATCGTTGAGTATGGATGCATCCGGCCAGATGATGTGTCACCGTGGTAGGTGGAATTATCCTGATCCTAGGGGAAGTCGGAGTGGCCCTCCGGCCTGCGGAAGAATGGCCGGGATCGGAGCCTTAAACGGTAGAATGTTGGAAGACATCCTGCGGAAACGTAAATACGACAGTTACGTTCCTGTCCGTCACACACAAAGAGGACAAGGATGAAGTGAGGATGAGGATCGGGTGTAACTTCGGGTAACAGGATCTTCAGATGAAGAAGAGGTGGACATGGTGAACTATGAACAGGACACAAAAACTGTTAGGCGCGCAGCGATATGAATCGCTAGATGAGTGACTGTAGAGGCAACTGGCAGTGAGACGTGGCAAAACTTCCCAGTCAACGGGTGTAGTTCTGTAGGGGGGGGGGGACAAAGTGTTGGTTGAAGAGGTGGAGAGTAAAATCAAGATAGTTGCGCAGTTGTGTCCCATTTTTTTTTATACGTGTGTATAAACGAAAAATTCAGGGGATTGTAATGTTTGGGGAGGTGACAAGTCGTTAACTGATGAAGGGAACGAGGACGGAGGCACGAGGATAGGACTGGACGGAAGACGGACTGAGTCTTCTGAAAAGGATGTGTGCTTCTCATGGAAGAAATAATGCGTCTGTGAGCGGATGTAAGAATGGGGATGGATGGGATAGGACGGGATGGTGGAAGGTCCTGCATTGTCGAGGGAAGGCTTGTGATGCTTAGGAATCGAAGCAAGCCAGGCTGAAGTGTAATCGGAGACTGGAGTCTTTCGTTTAAAAGTTTGGAATGACGAGTCCATGAGGGTATTCACGGAGTAGTGGAGCGTCCTGTTGCTGAAGGATGGGACGAGTGAGTGTTAATCAAGAGCAGTGAGTTGCGGACCACAGGGGAGGCCACCTTGGCAGCAACCTTCCGGGCTTTAAGTTGAAGCTTAAGGCAAGCATAACGTTTCTTCGTACGCGATAGTTCATCATCAAGGGATCACAGGTCCCGTGCTGGCGGAGTGTGATGTGGCTGCAGTGTCACAAGGCATCGGAGCGGATGATTTGGAAAGAAGAGGATCGTGCGGCGGGCGAGGCTGCTTCAACGAATCCTGGTCCGAAGTAAGTTCGAGAATCTCGACGTTATCCGCAACCGGAGGGACCGAAGGGGATGCGGAGCGAGAAGTGCGGAATGAAGATCCATCCCTCAGCGTCCCTTTGGGACGAGGCAAGAGGACGGTCAACAGAGGATAGGATAGGACACAGCGGACGGCGCACAGCTGGGAGTGAAGTGAACAGCATGGAGCGTTTTAAATGAGAAAGTAGGGCTGCGTAGTAGGATGCGCAGATGGTAGCTGTGCGGAGGGATATCATACGCCTTGGTTAAAGAACAGCATAAAATGCTGGAGGAGAAGGCGGAAGTCGACAGCAGGTGGTGAAGTAATCCAATCCAAGAAGGCAGCGCAGAGGCAATGTGTAGTGATACGAAGGATGGTGAAGCAAGCTGGTCCCGAGGACCGGTGGTTCTGTGTGGAGAGGATGGATTGATCCTCTGTTTGTCCGCTCCTAAAGACGGAGCAGAGGTAGTTGAGAGTGAGGCTTCAACTGGGGGATCCAGAAGGTCCGTGGTAGAAGAGTGAATCGTAGTAGGGGCCATCTTGAGGATGGAAGCACCTGCGGATGTGGGTGGTAGAGAATGCGAGGACAACTGGTCCTGAGGATCGTCGGAGTTCTTGTGTGAAGAGGACGCATTGGTCCCTAGTCTGTTCGTCCCTGAAGGAGGAACAGAGGCTAGTGAAAGTAAGGATGGAAGCGGATGGTGATGTGCACGTCCGAGGATTGTCAGACCAGTAGGTGAAGAGGATGAACGACTGGTAAAGATGCGGATGGAGTGGCTGCCGAACACCCGAGGATCGTTGAGTAGGGATACGTCTGGACCAACGATGTGTCACCTTAGGAGGTGGAAGTATCCTAATCCTAGGTGAGGACGAAGTAGCCCTCCGCCTTGCGGATCCAAGTACTGCAGATGGGATGGCCAGGAGCGGAGCTTCAACCGGTAAAATCTTGGAAGACAATCTGCGGATGAGGAAGGACGAGGATGGCTGGGCCGGAGGACCAGCGCATCGAGAAGAGGATGGACCAACTTGTTCAGCTCTACCTTTACTATTGGATCAGTTAGCTGCTTGGGTATATAAAGGCCCAGCTGCTAAAGCAGCTCTCTCACTCCAACCCGACCCACATGCAGAGAGGTTGCCTGCCACAGAGCTCCTGACTCTAGGACCTGACAACAGTTATAAGCTAAGTAGAACTCTGATTATTGAATTGAATTCATGCTGAACTTAGGAAAGCTATCCAAGCTCATTTTGACTAAGATCCAGGCCTAACATCGGCAAGGACGCCCCAGTAACGATAATAGCATTAGCTAAGAGTGCTTTAACTTGGGATAAGAGGGAACCAAACTAAACCCTAACCCTGCACTTTGACTTTGAATAAATCAAGTTTAATTAAACCAGAAACAACTTGTGTGGTCTCCCTTCTTTTGCTTGCCATTGTTGTGATATTGTGTGATATTTGTTGCTGTTAATAATTAATCGGCCGGTGTCAGCTGTTTAGCTTACACACTGGAAACCCGCCACTTTTCCGATAATTAGGGGAAAGTGCGAGGTTTACATCTCCCTTGTGGGGGCGTGTAAGGAATTTGCAACATTTTCTTTATGGTACGGTACTTCCAAGCAACAAAACGCCAGATTTTTAAATCGAAACTACCAACCCTAAACTTGGTGCGGTAGGGTGGGCAGGAGAAATTGAACTTTTACACTAAAATTGTTGAAATCTTGGCAGATCACCAAGAAAACCCAAGTGGTCTTACTGAAGGCCTGAAGTCTGAAGTCTTCAATTTCGAATTTATTTATTTTTTAATAAATACCAAAATGTAAACAGCGCTGCTGCGAAAAATTGTAACGCACATCGTTGTAGTTTGGCATAAAGCCACGTAGATTATGTTACCTACACGTTTCATAATTGTTTAAAAGTCCTCTCACAAACAATAGGGGTACTTCACACACCATAATAATCGATTTTATTGATGTCTGAAACTGTTTATAACTTGCAACAATTCACGTGTACGACGCAGGTTTGTTAGCGCTAATGTCGCTATTTTCACTTACTATTTTTTTCAAAGTCTGTCTTAAATCTTCGTAAAAGATGCATAGCCTTTGATCTTAATAATGTTCAGATTCCAAATATATTTACCTTTTTAAATTCGGTTGGGTAGTTTTAAAACTATGAGGCAAAACGTGTCCGCTGCCTTAGCTCAATGCTTTAGCGCCATGTTGGAATTTTACTTGCCTAAGTAAACACGATCGGCCCTCTCGTGCAAACCGAAAGTGGCTCGAACGTCGTTAGGGCCGAAATTGGCGGGCCAAACTCTCGTGAATTTGGATACTTGGAAATTTAGGCTCTAAACAAATCCTAAGGTGCCTTACATGTCTAGCACTCCTCGGGGTCCACGCAGAAGGCAAGTTGGAGCCATTTCCAAAGTATAAAAGCCCAAGAGAAAAAAAATATCGTTAGCATATAGCTCGACCTCGTAACCACCCATCGTCACGTTCTCCGCGAGAGCGATGTTCTTCTGCCGCCGCAAATTGTGCCAAAATGGGGCAAAGGTAGTGGACATGTAAGTTAACTTAGTTATACTTGAATTTCGTTTAGGCCATTTATTTGAAACTTAAATGTAACTTAAACTTAATTATCGTGATGTGGGTTTTTGCAGGTGAAACATTTTTTGGGGATGATCTTATAAAAACTTAAATTTCATTCCCGTTTCAAGTTAAAACTTTCAAAACGTGAATTTTTTTCCAATGTTAAACCAAAGACTAGCAACTTAACCCGACAGCTAAAGGTTGCATGTGAATCGTTGTCAGTGACATCATGTGAGTTGAATTTTTATTCAATATTACTTACAATTTTGCGAAAATGTATTTCTAGTTTGAAGTTGGTGAAATTTCTTGATCGTTGGTAGTACTTTAGTGTGATTTTTTGTTGTTGTTGCTGAAATCTACAACCAAGATTTATTGTAACCCAAAATGAAACTGCAAATTAATTTTGTAAATATTTTATTAACCAATGTTCAATAAATGTAAATAGAGCTTCAGTTTGTTTCCAACCATTATTTACTTAGTTACTTAAACTTAGAAAATTTTAGTTTAAAGTTAACTAACTGCTAGTAAATGAATGTTTTTTCCCATAGTGGCAGCAAAGATTTACCGCTTGCCAAGTTAAGTTAGTTTTATTAAGTCATTAGTCCGCAACGTCGCTCCCTCCTTGAATAGTGGCTTGCTATGCTTGTTGTCCTGTAATCCAGCAAAATTGGAAAGAAAGACCAGTAGCCTAACTTCGCAATACGTGACGTTTGCCGGCACACTGTTTTGGGTCGACGCCGCTACAATTCCTTTGCTTCCAGCCAGAGAGAACTTGACAGGTCTAGATGCTGCAATGCTAATTTTGGGCAACCGACCTTTAAGTAGCAAGCTGTACCTGCTTAGGAAGCTGTAACAAACTAAACTAGATAGGGACCAAGAAATGCAGGACTACGTCAGGGGTGCCCTGGAAATGATAGAATGCTTACGAGGCATCCAAGAAAAAATTAAAGATTATCATGTGGCGGCTCTACTGCTTAGTGGCTTGCCGGCAGACTGTGACATGCTTGTGACAGCACTTGATACTCGGCCAGATGACGAACTCATACTTGAATAAGTGAAAGGGAAACTCGTAGATGAATACAAGTAACAGTCCGAGAGTGTTGCAAATTCACAGCCGGAGGCAGCTTTACAAACACATAGGCCTACATACAGTAAATGAAGAAAGTTTGTACCTAAAAAAAAACCTGCAGTGTTTCTGTTGCAAAAGGCTTGGCCATGTAAAGAAAGACTGCTTTGTTTGGAAAGCCAAAATGGAGGAGTTAAGAAACAAAGCGTAAATCGTAAACCCAAGAGTACCATTGACAATGAAGACGACACATCCAGTAATGAAGTTTGCTTCAAAACCAGTGCAAATTTATTGTCGCAGGGTTGGAATGTTGACTCAGGGGCTTCGAGTACAATAACAAGCAACAGACACTTCTTTACAAAGTTTCACCCACTAAAACAGAAATCACAGTTAAATGGACAACAGATGGCATCTGAAGGAGTGGGGGAAGGATACTTGTACTGTGAAGTTTCCCCAAATAAAACTAAGAAAATTTTAGTAAAAGATGTCCGCTTTGCACCAAACTTACAGGGAAGTCTTCTATCAGTTAAGAAACTTATCCAGCAAGGCAACATAGTCACATTTGAAGGAGATGTGTGCACCATCACGAATGAGGGAAAGGTTTGTGCCACAGCAACGCTTAACGGCAAACTCGACAAGCTGCGTTGCAAAGAAATAGCAAGTGTAGCCATACAAGCTCAGTATGACAACTCCATCCATCTATGGCAGAGGCGGCTTGGGCACAGGGATCCAGAGGCAGTGATGAAAATAAAGCGCGATAATCTGGGCTTGTGGCCCAATGAAGACGATGCACTAGGAAAGAAGAGATACTTTTTGTCATTCATAGACGACCACACATGTTATACAGTGGTCTACCTTCTTTACAGCAAGGAAGAAGTTGCTGTGAAATTAGACTAGTATGTTACAGTCGTCAGAATTAAGTTTGACAGCAGGCCTAAAATTCTTCGGTCAGATATTGGCGGTGAATACACCGGGAAGAAATGCCAAGATGAAATAAAGAAACATGGAATACAGTTCCAGACAACGGTACCCTACTCACAACAGCAGAACAACGTAGCAGAACTCACGAATAGGAATCTTGAGTATCGTCAAAGTATTGGGGAGAGGCCGTTATGACAGCATGCTACCGCAAAATCGAATGCCTACAAAAGCTACTGTAAGAACTCCGTAAGAGTTATGGAATGGACAGAAACCTGATCTCCAGCTTATCAGAGTTTTCGACAGCAAAGCCTCTGTGTATGTTCCAAAAGAGATGCGAACAAAATGGGACCCACATGCTCAAGACGGTGTCATGGTTGGATATAGTGAAACCTCAAAAGTATACAGAATCCTACAACAAAATTCCAGCATTCCAGCATTCTTTTTAAATTTTGACGTGCATTAGTTAATGCAAATTTGCTTAAGTTTTTTTTTTTTAAAGTGGTGTGCTGTTAGTGTACCTCCCTTTTGTAAAGGCATGAGGCCTAAAATCCTGAAGATTGGTTAGGAGAACCGGCACCAAAAATCAAAAACTCGGGGACACTTTTTTTCTCTTAGCGCTAGGCCTATTTCTCAACTTCAACTTTGAAAATTCATATCTCCAAGGAAAATGGACCAAATCGACTCCTGTTTGCACTGTTTAATAGAACTGAACTTTATCTTCCATCCTGCGAAGACAGAACACTAAATTTCCACTTACTCTGTTCACTACAGCAGTTTGAAAAAGTACTCAAACTGAGCGCCGCACGCAATTCCTGTCGCTATTTTCCGAAACAGACTTTTCCGAAATATTCATTTGTATTTCGAATCATTTTGCAGGCATAAAGCCAACTAGCTTAGTGTTGTTATAGATAGACCAGTACTCTACGTTTTTATTTTTAGTAAGGTGACGATTTTAGCAACCATGAAAACTTCAACTACTCTGTTATTATTTGCGGATGCGATAATACACTTTAAAATTTATGCGTTATAGCATTCGAACACAAGCTGGTTTATTTTAATCTTTTGCTTAGGCTTTTATAAAAAGCAATATTTAACGTAACTTATTCTCATGGGCTCTACCTTGTTCAAAAATGGCAAACACAACTACTTTTATTTTACCGGACATTTTTCAGTGTGTATCTTGTATTTTATTTCAGGGCTCCGACCATAGTGATCTCAATCCGAACGTACATTAATAGCATTTTCCTTCAATTAAAACAGTTTATACAATTTTGAGTATCAAACTTCGTTTGCGCCCGCCCCCCTTTCTTCAAGAGTTGCGATACATATCGTAGTTTTCATTTATAAACCTATTCACGTTGTTGTGAGTTCCAAACTCACTTGCACTTTCCAAATGCAGGCCTCTAAAGCCAAAAGTCGGCAATTCCCTTTGCTCTTCAAGCTCCTACAATTCCCTTCCAACCAGAACGCTCCGTTCAATTTCCCCTCCACTCAGAGCTCGAAGCTACCCTGCCCGTCCACGCTTTCATGCCCACTTCCGGTATTGACAGCCAGGCCGGTCTAAGTCAATTGACCGTGATTAGGTAGGTCATAAAAGTTTAGTTAAGACGTTGACGCTCTTCTCCTAACCGTGCAGTAGACACGCTATGCTGGTTTTCCGTGAAAGTAAAAACCGCCACTTATGATTTCTTCTAAACAAACCACCACTTCGCCAGATGTCGGTGCTATAGACAGTAGGCACCTCAAGACCCTGTAAGCGCCGCTACACCTTGCATGTCCATTTTGCTCTTTAAAATGGTGCAAAGAAAGTCTTTTATTATAACTATTATTAAAAAAACAGATAAGATTGTTATCAGTCGCACTGTAGTGTTTGATGAAGACTCTAGAAATTCGTTAGAATTTATCAGATCAATTGCCGCTTCACAATCAAATCAACATACAGCTGAGAAAAAACACAAAGTAGAGCCACAAATTGAAACTACTATTGATGATAAAAAAGAGGCTACTGAAGAAGTGAATTAGCCAAGCAGGATATCTACGATAAGCAACAAGGGCATACCAGCTCAACAATTATCGCTAGTGGCGAGGACAGAACCTCAATCAGAGACAGAATCATAGGAAGACATAATGAAAATGCCAAATCCAGAATGGGATAAGTGGATCAAAGCTGCAAACGAGGAAATGAAATCACTCGAAGAAAATCAAACATAGTATACTGAAAGTTCTATTAAACATGCTATAGTCTACCAGCGGTTACTTATTCAAGCTTGGGAAAAGGATCGGCTGGTCAAGCAAAAGCAGTTATCAGTTGCCATGTCTGCAGCCCTTGCAAGTCAAGAGGTAATTTAGCTACGCCAATTGCTACAGGACTTTGGAATGACCACAGACGCTGCAACAACAACATACGAGGACAATCAAGGTTGCATCAAGTTGGCCATGAGCGAAAAGGTAAGCGTCAGAACCAAACACATCGATGTGCGTCATCACCACTTACGTGATCTAATGGAACGGGAGGTGATTCAGTTTGCCTACTGTGAAAGTATGGTTGCCGACGCATCGACAAAACTACTTCCTAAAATTAAACTTGAAAGACTGAGAACCAAACTGGGACTCGTATTGTAAGCTGTCGAGTGGGGGTGTTAGACAAAAACTTTATAGCAACAGCTTTGCATGAACTTTAGATTTAGTTTCAGTTTCATCTTACTTGCTGGCCACTAGGTGGCAGATGTGTCCAGATTCGTTTATATAGTTTCATGGTTTAGCCACAAGGAGTGTTGTTAAGTACATCCTGTCTCTCTGTATGGGTGTGGCAAATGCCATTTAGTTATGATGTATTTTTCCACAATATCTAAGTAAACCTAAGCAATTTATCCTGATGAGTGCAGTTATTTTGACTTAGCCTAACAGTGCGAAAGCAGGGAGGATAGGTGGGTTCTACTGAAGGTAAGTATTTTAGGGTAGTAAAAACTAATTTTAATTGGTGTTAAAATGCTCATTTCTTACTATCTGCAAAATACTAACCTTCAGTATGTGCTGAAGTTGCCCGAAAGGTTGGTGGGACGGCACGAACCCGGATAAACTCTCTTTTCATCCCTTTACCGTTACATGACACTTCATTGTAACAATTATATAATAATAAAAGTTTATTTGCCGAGTAAGTTAGCAAAATGGTAAGATAGGGCTTTTACTAGAAACCGCTTATATCTTACCAACATTAAGTGACAACAAATACATATAGCTAGATATAAATATCTGTACAACAATATAGCAAAAATAAAATTAGGAATAGTCTGATATGTATGGTAGTAAGTTATACTTATTTAGTCTGAATTTAAAACAATTTATAGAGGGTGCCACAACAACATCATCAGGTAAAGCATTCCAAACATTAATGACCCGATTTACAAAAAAGTATTTTCTGCTGTTTAATCTGAAGGGTTTCTTAACCAATTTCAGGGAGTGACCCCTGGTCCGTCCCTCTCTATTAACATCAAAGAAGAAAGATGGATCATAATCCAGGAGACCATGCAACAAACAATATGTGAATGACAGGTGGGCTTTTACCCGGCGTAGTTCCAAAGAATCAATTTTCAACTTATTCAGTCTGGCTGCATATGGTATATTTCGGAACCCTGGGAGAAGTTTGGTAAACACTCTCTGCACTCTTTCTACCCTCAGTATGTCTCCTCGAAGTGACGGGGACCAAACGGGGCTGGCGTATTCTACAAGAGGACAGACATATACTTTAAAGGCCCACAGTAAAGTTGGGACATCCCTAGAAGTGAAACAGTTTCTGATAATAGCTGCTCGTTGCATTGCTATTTTAATGACAGCATTACAGTGGTGAGTCCACGTTAGATTCGTAGAGAGCCAGACACCTAAGTCCTTGACACCTAAGTCCAGTTTTGAACCCGATAGGTAGTAATTATATGACGGATTTTGGATGATTATATGATGAATTTATCAAATGAAAAGAGAAATTTACCCACCTAAAGTTTTTAGGTTTTGTTTTCTCCACTTCAGAAAACAGTTCTTTCCCTTGCACAGAATGTCACTGTTACACAATCACTTTGTTATTTTTCTCAATTCACAGTTTTGTGATATCCCTCCACTATGTGTTACATTTCTCCCGTGCCACTTTTCTCCTGTGTATGAGTCGCACTGAGTTAGGAATCAGAAGGTTTGTTTCACCGAGTGTTCAAACCTAAATCACTGTGTCAGATTGGTTACTACTCACTGTGATGTGTGCTGTGCACTTTGAATCCTTTTCACTTTCTTTCCCATTTAGAGAAAGTCTTAGAATCTTTTCACTGTGTGTGTTAGCGAAGCACTGTGATATTGAAGAATTGTTCACTGTGTTTCAAACTTTCTCTTGTGTGACTTTTCTCCCGTGTGAAGTCTCACAACTGCTTGCCAATTCTGCTTCCAGCCGCAATGTGTGCCTTCAGTTTTGTTCCTCCTCTTGAAGCACTGGTATCTCTCAAGCAGTGAGAAGCAGGTGTTGCGGTTATTTTAAGAACATGCCGCGAATACTTCGTCGAGTGGGGTTCCGAAGCATAAGTCCACAAGGCTGCAAGAGCTCTCAGTTTGTGAGCGTGTACGTTGCTGGTAAGGCTTAAGTGGTTAGGTCCTAAATCATATGCCTTTTGATGACTGCAGAGATCCAATTCCCCAATTTGACCAATGTCATAGGGAGAGGGACGATTTCTCCGCTGGTGAAGTTAACTTACACAGGAATATTGCTTAAAGTGGAACCTTCCTTTCTCCTTTCTTGGCTGTTGTTGCAGGGATCTGAGTTCTTTTGATGTAATGGCAAAGAGCACAAATTAGACATTGTGTCTTCTCGGTCACCTCTGGATCAACAATCGGTCCTAACGCTTTAATGACAATTGGCTTTGGTGCAACATTTGGTTTAAGATTTTTTGCTCGAAATTCTATGGTGAAGGTGAGAGTTACGGTCAACCAATCCCTTGATAATCTGAAGTGATTGTCTTCTCTGGACATGGTTGACAGCCAGCTCGCTTTGTCTGGCAGCAGAAACGAGAGTAACCAGAAAGACTGTCTTTTGGGGCAAGTGTAACAGAGATGACGAATGAAGAGGCTTATATAGGGAGCATTCTCTAGGCTAGTGAGAACCAAAGGCAAGTTCCATTTGGGAAACAGTTATTTAGTTTTGGGTCTTGCATTTTCAAAAGCTAGCATCAGACTGTAAAGGAGCCCTGGCTTCAACCAAGATTGGAAAGGAGACCTCAACTCCAAACATCAAAAACCCGAGTTTTAGAATGTTTACCACAACCACGAACTTTCACCTTCAGCTGCAAAACAGCGCATCTTATTAAAAACTAACACTCTTTTCGCCATATCTCCGCCAAAAATGGACCGATTTGACAAAATCTTTAATGCCAAGAAAGCCCTATTAAACTCGCATTAGTTCTACAAAAATCTGTTAACTCCTACAAGGCTTTCACTTTTTAAACTTCAAGCTACTTGAATTACACCTATTTCACAACCTTTTACTCCTTCAAAACTGCTCTACAATGTAGCGGCCGAAACTACAACCCCTGAGGTGCTTGTAGCCTCGCCGATATCAAGATGGTTTTGATTTTTTAGTTTCCAGTCTGGGTGGCGGTTTTTACTTTTGCGGAAAGAGCACACATGTACTACTGGCCCAGTATGGGTAACAGTCATTTGTCCTAACTGTAGGCCAACTAGACAACTAAAAAAGGGGTATTCGCTGCCACCAGGTGGATGGTGTTAATTGCAGCCCTGAGTTTAACCCTTCGCGCACCGCGAACGTCATAATTACGTCCTCACTAAATGCTACTGGTAGGCCGCGAACGTCAAATGACGTTCGTGACGTTCATTCAACTCTCGCGTGGTTTTTCAGCTAATGAGCGCTCGTTTAACATCGAAATTGATGCTAGGGCGTGACGTAATAGTATTGGCTAGCCAACCAATGAGGTTTCAGCTTTTATGAGTCACTTTGGCTTTCGTGGGCTATTTTTGAAGCGAGTCCGGTCAACCGAAAAACAACGATCGTGTTGTCGGCAATTTCAAGATGGCCGCCATCGCTGGCGTCACTTCCACCTCGACTTCAAATTTGACTTTAGATGACAATGTAGTAAGTGATGCAGCCTTCCTAAATGAAAATTTCTTGGATAGTAGTGGTGACGAAGAGTTTTTAGGCTTTCCGGACCGAAATGAGAAATCGGGAATGTCCGAATCTGACGACAATGACAGCGATAGTGATGGAAGTCAACAATCAAAACGTGCGAAAACGACGAAGAAAAATTGGTGCACTGTTGATAAACAACCCGGCGTGCATCCGTTCAGTGGGGATTACGAATTGAAAGCAGCTATTATCGATAAAACAAGCCCTTTGGAATGGTTTTCTTTGTTATTTACTGACAATATCCTTGAAACGATCGTTGAACAAACCAACTTGTATGCGCTTTCGTTACTTAGTGCAACCGCTAAAACCAGCACAAGAATCACCACGTGGAAGCCTACTACGACAAACGAAATGAAGGCATTTTTTGCGTTAGTTATAGCAACAGGACTAACAAAAAAAGACAATATTGCTCTTTTTTGGAGTACTGATTGCGTTTTGCATACGCCTTTTATTCCCAGCATAATGTCAAGAAATCGTTTTGGCCTTTTATTGCAATGTTTACATTTGTGCGACAATTTAGTACAACGACCCAAACTGTAAAGAAATAATTAATGGCTTAATTAATATTCATAACAGAAACAATACAATTAATTAATTGGATGCATATTTGCATGATATCATACATTTATTAAAATGCATGAGCCAAATATTTATTCAGATAGATCAAAATGACTCCAGATAGCAAATATAACTGGGAGTCCTCTTCAAAGACGACAGAGAGGCGGCAAGATCATTTGAAACTAAACAAGTGTAATAACACCTATTGTTATTTACTTAGGCCTTATGGCAAGTATGGCCGCGCGTGAGCGAGACGCTACCTTACTGTGATTTTATACTGGTCTGACAAACCTCATACTGCACGCAAATCGTGCCAACACTTATGAATATGTCAAGTATCTCTTCAGAGCATGGTAAGGACACCGCCGATCGCCCGATAGTGGTAAATGAACTCTTATGGTACATAGCTAACAGGGTTGAATTTGACAAAGCAGAAGTTCTGGCGTGTATCATTACGATCTACTACATGGCAGAAGAAATTGCTGTTGCAAAGAATATACTGCGTGAGGTTAGTGGTAAAAGATTGGCAACTAAACCTAAAGTGGACGACAAAAACACTAAAAATGCCAGCGATATCATTCACGCCCTGCAAACACTACCACACGAAAAACGCCCACGATTCGTGTCGGAAAAGATGCGTTTTCTCCTGGGACAGACACTGTGCGCCGAATTCAGTGGCCTTGCCACCGTCTTGGCTGGCATTCAGACTGAAATGGCAGAATTTCGGGCAGCTCTGAGTGTCATCCGACGAGAAACGATCGATGCTGATCCTGCGATGTCAAGCAAGAAATCGTCAATAGTTAACTCGGCCACGTGCAAGGGCCCCATGGGAATTGGTCAACGACCGGCGGAACTGGAAGTAAACATTGAGGGTCCAGAAAAACCCGGTGAGACGAAAACGATTTATTACTCATGCGCGACAAGGCCTATTGATACAAGGAGTACTGGGCAAGGCAGCATGGAGCTTCCACGCGAATCAATGCCACATGAGACACTATGCAGCGAGGACTTGAACAAGCAGTATGCGCGAGCTGTGAATAAATTTGCCAGCCATCCAAGTAAACAACAGGTAAATGTGGGAAATCTTCTGATCAGTCACCAAACCCACAAGAACGAAGCTAATAACGAACTATTGCTTACTAAATTGGGTAATAAGGACAGCAATGCCTGGACTGAAGTTCAAAACAAAAGAAAAATGTCCCGGCCCCTAACCATAGTTGGTGCTAGACCACAAGAAATGGTTTCTGAGATCAAAGGAGTCCCGAGACCCCCAGGCAAAGCAAATATTTTCGTTGGCAGGTGCCATCCCGCTGTCGTAGAGAGTGAACTTCAGCTACTTGACTGGTGAAGGGTTGGGCATGTTGAAGTCCTAAAAGTGCCAACAAGAAGCAAAATCTACTCCTCCTTCTGCCGGAAAATCTTGACCTTGTAACGAAACCGGAGCTCTGGAACAGCGGTATTGAGGTACGGAAGTGGCAAGGCCCGATCCGGCATTTATACTGTAGCGGCGCTACCTGTCTCTTTAGGTGCCTTTCAGGTGAGCACCGACATCTGGTGTACTGGTGATTTCTCTGTTAATACTTATGGTGCCTGTTTTTACTTTTACGGAGTTATACAGCACTGCAGTGTCTACTGCCCGGTTAGGAGGGGAGTGCCCACGTCCTATCTACGTTTCAAGTACTAACTAACTAATGGTTCACTGCCACCACGATGGGTGTTTAATTGCAGGCTTGAAGTTAAATAAAAATGGTTTTTGATTATCTACTCATGCAATTAAATCTACACGAAGTAAAACTGTTGTTTAAAACAACGCAAGGTTTTTTTTTAATAAAACATGTTTAACTTTACATTTGAACGCAATTGGTTACAAAAATATTCTTTGAAAGCTTTGAATTAAAAGCACACGATGATTTACAATAGAAACAGCAAAAAAAAAAAAAACGAATTAAAAGTTCATACACTACAAAAATTTCGAATAGAAAAGTTGTTTTGAGTCTCTAAGTTACTCTCTAAGTTACTGAATGCACTTTTACATTAGCAAAATAGTCACAAGTTATGTTTCTAAAGCCACGTGCTAAAGATCAAACTACCTCAATGGTAAACCTGGTACACAACCCAAAAGACGTCTAAGCTCTACGATTACACCATTTTGATTATTTAGAAGAACCTGTGTTCAACATAAATAAGAATAAAGCCGGTTTTTAAGAAGGGGACCTTAAACCCTTAAGTTGTGGTAGTTCTAGGCCAGAAATCCGATGGCGGTTAACTTATCCACAATCATTCCCGAAGTTAAGTTTAGATTTATGAACTATAAATTTAGAAATAATACCAAAAGAATACTTTCAACAAATTAAACTAGTTACCAACGAACTGCTACCTTGCCCGGCATGGCAACATTCGGACCCTGGGGGACACCTCCACTCCGACCGGTGTAGCAACCTCTAGCCTTTGAGATCAGTGAGCAATGCTGGCGATTTCTCCCTCAGCTTGGTTTCATACCTACTGCTTGGCAGTCAGGTAGGAGGGAAACCGCGGCCCTGTAGGAGAGCGACGGGGGGTGGAGCGGGGTAGAGAGACCTCTTGAGGAGGAGAAACTGACTCAGACCGGCCAGGCTGTCAATACCGGAAGTAGGCATGACGGCGCGGACGGGCAGGATAGTGTGGAGCTCTGAGTGGTGAGGAAATTCAATACTGACAGTGGATTGGAGGGGAATATTGGCAACAAGAAGAGCAAAGGGAATTGCCAACTTTTGTGAACTGAGAGGCCATAGGAACTGAGTTTTAAACTCGCAATGTGAATAGGACTATAAATTAAAACTACGATATTAGGTATCGCAACTATTGAAGGGGGGGGGGGGGAAACAGAGTTTGCGATTTAAAACATTATCAAAGTTTAATAGAAGGATGGTTTCTGATCTATTGCAAATTTTAATAGTAGAAAAGGTTTTATATACAATTGGTTGAGGTTGCTATGCTCGGAGCTCTGAAATAAAATACAAGATATACACTTTTTGGAGAAAAATGTCCGGTAAAATAAAATAATACGAAAAATGCTGATTTTGGAAAAGGTAGAGTTTGTGGGAAGAAGTTACGTTAATAAATTGCTTTTATAAGCACTAAGCAAAGGATTAAATAAACCAGCTAGTTCGTAGATGCTAAAACGCTTTTTAGTTTACAACATTATTGCAGCCGCAAATAATGACAAGAGTGCATTCGACGTTTTCATAACAAACTAAAACCGGTATTGAAGTTCAAAATAAAAACACAGAGTGCAGGTCCTCAGTACATATATGTGGTTGAGTGCCAATTGACAGCCCCTCCTACAACAACACTAGGCTGGTCGGCTTTATGCCTGAGAAAAAAAATATAAATTACAAATGTACAAGTTTTGTTTGGAAAATGGGGATCGGCGATTGCATGCGATGCGCTCAGTTTGGAGCGTTTTTCAAATAGCTGTAGTTAATTGTAGGAAGTAAATTTCAAACTTCTGTTTTTGCAGAGTTGAAGATAAAGTTCATAGCTATTAAACATTGAAGACTGTGATCGTTTTGAACCATTTTCTTGGGAGTTATATAATTTAAAGTGGAAGGCTTTGAAAATAGGCCTATAGCGCTATTGAGCGCTAAAAAAAAAAAATTGTTCCCCGAGTTTTTGATCATTGGTGCCGGGTATCCTAACCAATCTGGATTTTTGGCCAAACGGCTTTACATGCCCCCACACAGGAGATTTTACTTAGGGTTCCTGTTGAACTCGAAGTAAAAGGTGGAAAAAAAAGTTAGTGCACACAGGAATGCTCTATACTTAGGTCTCTAAACCATGTATTCACAATTTGCATGAAAGGTCACAATTCAAGCAATCTCTTCTATTTTGTTGAAAAAAAAAAGTCTATAAAGTTTTGAGCGACTTAGTCCTGCAGCGGCGCCACCTGTCTTCTTAGGTGCCTTTCAGGTGAGCACCGATATCTGGTGTACTGGCGATTTCTTTGTTAATATTTACGGTGACTGTTTTTACTTTTGCGGAGTTTTACAGCACTGCAGTGGCTACTGCTCGGTTAGGAGGGGAGCGTCCATGTCCTAACTACGTTTCAAATACTAACTACTTACTAATTTGCTGCCACCACGATGGGTGTTTAATTGCAGGCTTGGAGTTAAATAAATATGGGTTTTGATTATCTACTCATGCAATTAAATCTCAACGAAGTCAACTGGTTGTTTAAAACAACGAAAGTTTTTTTTATTAAAACAGGGTTAACTTCCTACACTACATTGGAACTAAGTTAGTTACAAAAATTATCTCAGAAAGCTTAAAATAAAGCACACGATGATTTTACATTAAAATCGGCACGAAGTGAACAAGTTAAAAGTTCATACACTACAAAATTTCGACAAGAAATGTTGTTTGAGTCACCGGACTCAAACACCATTTCTAGTTACTGAATGCACAAGTTACTGAATGCAACGTTTACATTAGCAAAATAGTCACAAGTTATGTTTCTAAAGCCAAGTGCTAAAGATCAAACTAACTAATGGTAAACCTGGTACACAACCCAAAAGACGTCTAAGCTCTACGATTTAAACCATTTGATTATTTAGAAGAACCTTTGTTCAACATAAATAAGAAAAAAGCCGGTTTTTAGGAAGGGGACCTTAAACCCTTAAGTTGTGGTAGTTCTAGGCCAGAAATGCCGATGGCGGTTAACTGATCCACAATCATTCTCAAAGTTAAAGGTCAAGTTTAGATTTATGAACTATAAATTTAGAATTGGTGTCTAAAAGAATACTTTCAAAAATTAACTTAGTTACCAACGAACTGCTACCTTGCCCGGCATGGCAGCCTGCGGACCCGGGGGGGGACATCTCCACTCCGACCGTCGTAGCAACCTCTAGCCTCTGAGATCGTTGAGCAGTGCTGAACGTGGATCGGTAGGGCCGGGGGGATATATGGGTGAGGGAGGGAGCGGACGTCGGCGATGACTACGCGGTTTGGCGGCAAGAGAGGCAGGCTGCCTTGGAGGAGGGAAATTTGTTCATTCTCCTGAGCCAAGCTGCACCACGTGAGGGCTTTATAGGGAACTGTACGGATCTGGATGGGCCTTCATAAGGGAGGGAAAAGGAGGTTCGCATTGATTGGCCGGAGCTTCTGGGCTCTGAGTGGCCAGATTTTGGACCGTTGGAGCCGTTGAGCTTTTGGGGTTTAGGAACGGATTGATGGATCGTGATGGAAAC
>JAHWFP010008326.1:0-34554 GCA_023313725.1 Lithobius niger | reverse complement strand
CTGAGGGCAGCACTCTTACCTACCAGAAGAGCATCGTCTTTATGGCGATTTCACTTTAAAATGTAAATAATGTACATTTTTTTAGGCATAAAGCCGAAACACTTTTCAGCTTAGTTGTGTTGTAGATATTAAAAACACACGATATTTTTTATTTCTAACAGGTGACGACTTTGCTTATTTATGAAAAATGTCCGATGTTCAAACCAGTTTAAAAATCTAACCTAAACTGCGATTTAGCCCTGTAAAAACTAGCTGGAACATTTAATCTTTTAATTTGTGCACTTAATGCAATTTGGTAAATTTAACTTCTTGCCATGAACCCTACCGGAGCTCCAATGTGTATGTTTGAATATTTTCTCGGACCCAGTGTATGATTTTATGTTTATTTTTTTATAGCATCTCCGTCCAAACTCCGACCGTAGTGAACCTCTAAAAACGTAAACAAACTAGCTTTCCTTCGTTGTAAACATGCATTGTATATAGCAGTTTCATTCCCAAAGTCGAATAATAATTCTGTGCATTACACTTCGTTCCTCCCCCCCCCTTCAATAGTTGCGATGCATAACATCGTAGTTTATTTTAATAGGCCTAAAAATCACGTTGTTATGAGTTGAAAACTCACTTGCACCTTTCAAACCTGGCCTCTAAGTTTTCAAGTCGGCAATTCCCTTTGTCAATTCGAATCCATCCAACCAAAACACTGCTTCAATTCCGTCAGCCAGTCAGAGCGCACAAGCTACCCTGGTTGTCCGCGCTGCCACACCAACTTCCGGTAGTGACAGCTCGCCCGATTTAGGTCAGTCTCTCCTCCTCCAAGATGTCCGACTCCTCTTCCCCGCACCCCCCCTCCGCAGCTATCCTCGGCGTCCGCGCCAACTTCCGGTAATGGGTATAAAACCCCAAACCCAGAAACACTCGTTAGCACAGCTCAAGGATTCTCAAAGCTAGAGGTCACTACGCCGGTCGGGAGTGGAGATGCCGCGGTCCGATTGTTGCCATGCCGGTCAAAGGTGGTAGTTCGTATAGTACTTAGTTTAGCTTTAAAAGTTTAATTTTTGGACTTACATTCAAAATTTATAGTTTAAACTTAACTTAACCTTGTAGCTTTAGAAAGTAAATTTATGGTGTGTCAAGCCAAACGGCATTTCGGACGTTGGCGGCCGTAATTTAAGGGTTCACGGTCCCTTACTAAAAACCAGCTTTATTTCATGTTTTTTAAACGCAGTTTAAGTAAACAAGGACGGTTTGATCTTCGTGGAAGGTTGCTTTAATTAAACGCTCGGATCGACTTTATATGTAGCCGCGGCTTCTATAATTTAAGGAGTTGACTTATCAACAGCAGCTCTAGGAGGTTTAATGCTTAGCGTATACACTTAGAAAAATAACTGTAAAACAGGTCTACTATTACTAGACAGCCGAGGCTGTTCGTAATTTAGAGGGCTCTTTTGCGAAATCCCCTTGTGCCTAAGAAAATCACTGTTTCTATTTGAAATTGTTTTAAGTGAACACAGTAACTGTTCAAGTTGAATTTAATGTAAATTCCCCCTGTTATTTATGAACTAATTCAGTTGTAAATTTGCCAAATGTAAATGTAAAGTGCGGTATATATTTTTTGACATGTTTGTTTAAAAATAAAACCAGGAGTTTGAAACCCAGTTGGTTTACTCGTCCGTTTTTCGCTAGAAGTAAGAAATTAAGACAATTCTCTTAAACTTAGCTTAGCTAGCCTAATTTTCCCACCTTGGTGGCAGCGTTACCACTTATTATTACTAGTTAGCCTACGTGATTAGGACATTAGTAGCTCCATTCTCCACACCGGGACTGTAGCAGTTGTGCTTGTTTAAACCAAAAAGTACCAAAAGTAATAGTAAGGAAGATCCAGTTACACCAGGCGACCGGCGATGCTACAAGCACCTACACCGTCGTAGCACCCGCCGTTACAAGGCCTATTTCCGAAAGTTCAGTTGAGTAAAACTCAAAATAGGCCTATCTTTTCCGTCTTACATGTCCCTACTCCTTCAAACGGCTCTGCACCCAGTTCCCCTGTTCATCCGACTTCTCCTCCCACTTTCCATTGTTCTCGAGGCCCTCGGCCAATCAGACCCCCGCAGCTATCCTCGACGTCCGCGCTTTCCCCCCTCTCCAGCATAAAACCCCCCCAGCTCAAAGCATCCACAGCACAGCTCACAGATCTCAAGCTAGAGACCGGTCACGCCAGTCGGAAGTGGAGACGCCATGTCCGGAGAATGCCATGCCGGGCACGATGGTAGTGGTTCGTACGTTATAGTTTAGCTTTTGAAAGTTCAGTTTAGGACCCCCATATTCTAAATTTTAGTTTAAAAACGTAAACTTAACTCTCTAGCTAGGGAAAATTGTGGTGGAGACGCCTGAAGCGGCATCTTAGGTTTCCTATCCCCATAACGTCAGAGTGGTTCTCTTACTAAAACTTAAACTAAATGACGGTTTGATCTTTGTGGAAGTCAAATTGAAACAAACTGATGCCTAAGTGTAAAATTGACGGGCTTTTTATAACTTAGAACAGTTCTCGAGGGAACTAAGGGAGGTTGATCTTTTTGTACTTGGAAAACTTAGAAACATAACTGTGGACGGTTGATCATGTAGAAACATACTGTCAGATAGACTTTAATCAGTTGCGGCTGTCAAGTTTTGCGGGTGTCTCCGGGAGCACCCACGATTTACTTTTTCTAAATGTGAAAATTTAAACTTTTATTCAAACCAAGTGTGTTTGTCTGATTTGTGAATTGCTACTTTGTAAATTCAAACTTGTTGCTTTTAACCCTTTAAGGACTGCATTTGCGCTAACGTCTTATAACGGACTTGTGCAAAATAAATCGTAGCTTCTCACCCACTTGTAGTAAGGGAATGAAACCTGTGTCATTTGTTTCCTTAATAATTTGGCCTTCATACCCATTTTTAGTCTTACTGAAAATTGGTTGGAAGTTTTTGATTTGACATGTAGAAGTGCCGTGAACAATGAATTTACAGCGGGCGCATTTGAGCGCACCCGTCCTTAAAGGGTTAATTCAATGGTATTCAAAAGCTTTTAGAAGCAAACTATAATGTAAAGTGTCTTTTTCATTCTCTGTTGCAAATAAAACCAGAAGTTTTAAGCTTCAGTCATTTGCTAGATTTGATTAATTATATTTTAGTGTAAAATTAAATATGTAGCCCATCTTTAGATTTTAGTTAGTTAAACAGTTAAATCCACCGTTGGTGGCAGCGATACCGACAGTTTAAGGTTAGGCCCCTTTAATTAGGATCGGCGCTTCATTCCCCATTCTGGGACAGTGTCCATGCTGTGTTGAATAACGTAAAAAGTCGTCATTAACACCGATTAACCTCAAGCTGAAACTCCACGTACACCAGGGAAACCGGGGGCGTTACAAGCACCTAAGCCGTCGTAGCGTCCGCCGTTACACACTAGACTCCCATAGATATTCCTAATGAATATTAATAACGTGTCGTACAATCTTTGTTAAAATTCTCCCACACAGGGACACGTTGATAATGACAAAAAGAGTAAATATTGGCACTTAAAATTTAGGTGTAAGGGTCCGAAACGGGAAAAGCTGGCAGTTCTTTGAGTGAGGATGCCCTGACAACATACCTCTAGACCATTAAAGAACATTTTAAGAAAAAAAATGCAGAGCAAACAATTTTTGGCTCCACCACTGGTTTAGCTTTTAATAATGAAAACTCAACTGTTGTTAGTTTAAACAAAATACCGACTTAAGGTATCCGCATTTGAAAGTAACTTTCCAGGTTTATACAACAAAGCAGTCTTGAAGATTTAAGACCGTAAAGATAAAACACAATTTTTATGTTTAGGTTAGGTGTTCCTAGATGGAGCCACGTTTGTAGCGGCCTACCACTCATTATAGTTTAACACTTATGAAGAAAACTATTTGGTTAGGTTTTCAAGTAAAAAAAACTCAACATGGAGAAGAATTACACATTACTTAGGTTAGTCTTGGTGGTTTCACAAGATTTGCAATTATGGGGGGGAAAAACTATCATGTAGAGAAAAAAACTACACAAGTTTCAATTGTCAGGTTTGGAGACCTATTAAAGGTTTTACCTACTCCTAAACTGATAAGATTACATTAACATTTAGTTAGGTTAGAATTATAACCTTCGTTTCAGGGAAAAACAATTATTTAGTTCAAAGAGCCCTAATTGTGGTGATCAAGCACAAAAATTCAATCTTTTTATAAGATAAGAGTTTAACACTAAAACACCGGGTCCTAATTTTTAAGGATGAAAGCAACAAAAAAAAACTGTGTAAGTTTCCACTACTAGCATACTGATTCAATTTAAATTAAACTCAGGCAAACTAACTCTACCAAATTCTGGGTAGAAATTAAAACACTTAAGGGAAGCAAGTTTACTGCCAACGTCTTGTTGGACAGGTTTGCTAGTTTCTAACTTTAGGTTAGGGGTAGACTGGCTGCGTGCCGTAATCCAATTGGGGAAACTGTATTTGTTCACTTCCGGTTTAACGGACACATCTAACTCTGCTTAACATCACTGGTAAAATAAAACGAAGTTTTTCTATCATTAAGAGGATTATATCTCAATTCTAGCCACTCTGAAAAATTAGGGGACACAGGTTTTACTACTGGCGTAGCAAGAATAGTTTTACGTTTACGTTCATTCATGCCTGGCTTGAGGGATCTCATCCGATTCCCGTGGGGATTGGCGCGTGGCGCACTTATCACTGGACTGCTGATTGAGTCACGGCTCACTGGCTCCTTCACGCATGAGCGAGCGGTAGACCTTTTAGGTTTCAAGTTACTAGGCTTGCTGGAATTTACAGCGGGGATTTTACACGATAAATGGGTAACAATTTCGGCAGGGCGACACTTCCCTGGCTTAGTCTTTGACTTGGGCATGCATAAACTGTTTAACTGTGCTATCCCATCTACGCCCAATATTGTATCAAATACGGAACTAGCTGATAACGAAACACAAGCTATGGTTTTTAAGACTTCACCACTGGCTAATTTTAGGCTTAAATTTACCTGCTGTAATTTAACCTCTTGATCATGTAAGACAGTTTTGCATTTAATTACTTGCTTTAAACGCGGCCAATTTTTGGCGAGTTTAGAACTGACGATGTTAATTGTGCTAGCGGTATCACATAAGAGTTTAGTGCTACGCTTACCGATAGTACAGTTTAAAGTACTGGTCTTTAAAATTTCAGTGGCATCTTTACCGACGATAAAGCATGCATTTGCGGATGCCGAAGCTTTGTTAAGTTCGGGGCAACGATTGCGGAGGTGTGAGGCCGAGCCGCATTCGTAACACGTTCTAACACTAGGTCTGCTGCTATTGTTAGTATTTACATTGTCACTATAATCAGCGTTAACATCTGTGCTAGTTAAGCTGTTACTGTTAGTCCCAACCAGGTTAGCTAACGAGTTATGGTTTTGTTTACCATTTCTAGAGTTGGAAGAAGCTTTAGAAGCTTGACTACCTGGCTGTGCGACAGTTTGCACTTTGCCTGTTTTGGAAGCAACGTCAGCAGAAATTTGCTTGTTGCGGGTTGGGTACTCGTCACACAACTTAGCTGCCTCCTGCAGCGTCCCAGATTTGATTTGGTCTGGCAAGCACTTCTGGAGCGCTACCGGGAATGACTTGTAAAATTGCTCTAACAACATTAGATTAGACAATTTATCGTAATCACCATTAACACCTGCTAAAGATACACATCGTGAGAAAAAGGTTTGAGGCTCAAAAGCGTGTTCGTGGAAAAGTTGGTCTGGGCCCATCTCTAGACTTCTAAATTGTCCCTGCACTGACTCCTTAGTCTGCACAAACCTTTCTAGTAGTTTAACTTTGACTAGATAGTAATTATGCATGTCTCTGGCACTCATTTGGTCACAAACTTTAACCAAAACTTCACCTAAAAGGGGTTGTAAACCGACGACCCATTCTGACTTCAAAATACGTTGAGTTTCCATGGTTTTCTCAAATATTTTTAAAAAGGAGTTAACTTCCGATTTCGGCCCGAAGTTATTAACTAGACGAACTGCATCAGAAACTTATCCGGCTTTAAGTCCGGAACTAACACTAGACATTTCAGACACTGGACTTGAAGTACCACTGGCTGCTCTTAATTTTGCTTAATTTTGCTTAATTTTGTTTATTGGATAGTTCAAGTTCACGTTCGATTTTACGGATTTCTAGGGCTCTAGCGGCATATCTACTTTGGGCCTCCGTATCTCTTAACATTAGTTCATGAGCCCGCACTCTCTCGGCCTCCGCTCGTGCTTTATCTGCTTCTGCTAGCTCTAAAGCTTTAAGTTTTAACTCTTCGGCTTTAAGAAACAACTCGTTTTCTTTAAGAGCTAACTTTTTTGGTTTGAGTAGCGGTGTTACGCCTGTCAATAGCGATCTCTAGAGCGTCGTAAACATCAATTAATTAAACCTTGTTGTCTTCGTATGCATCCGTGAGAATTTTAACGGACTCTTGCCTTACTTCACTTACAGTCAGGCCAAGATTTAAACAGGCCTTCTTGAGGTCCTTGTTGGGAATACTTTCGAGTATTTCTTCCATGTTGGAAGCTTTAACGTTAATTTAGGCAGAAACTAGTTTTACGTGAATTAAAAAAATTAAATTGCAGCCGCAATATAATCACACATTTAAGTTGAACTAGAGCACGAATCTAATGGTTTCTCTAAACAACCCGTAGGTTAAACACTAGATCCACTTTATACCCCTAGCACTCTGGAGGATTATTAAATGCATAAAATACACGAAACAAAACACACGGCTTGGCGGCCAAAGCAAACCTATGTGCACTAACCTTTCTGATAACACAATCGCTGTGTGGTCCGTCTATCCTAGCCTCTCATCGTAGACCTGGATGTAGAGCCATGTGAACGTCCGGTGATTTTGCACAAAACGTCCTTGCACAGTTGTTGTCGCCCTTCTTGTTGAAAGTCGAACACAAACGTCCTAGTTGGGACTTTGGAGCTTTATTTCCTTGGTACAGGGTGGATCCTCCGGGATGTTGAACATCTACTTCAACCTTCTGCAGGTAAGCCCAATTTTACCTCTGGTGAAGCTGGGGTTGCTGCTTCCCTTCTCCAAGCCGGATCGGGAACTGTAGGCCTAGTTGTTGTCGTCTAGGCGGACATCTTTTGCGAGTAACGTTTTTTTTTGGGTTACTGACATCTCGGCTGCAGTTTAGTGACTTACTGCGGACATCTTGTTCTTTAGAAGAACTGGCATTGTAGTATGACAGTATGGGAGGTGTGTTTGGAGTGGCACAGCACCTTGTGATCCCAACACTGCCACCAGTTTTGTAGCGGCGCTACCTGTCTCTTTAGGTGCCTTTCAGGTGAGCACCGACATCTGGTGTACTGGCGATTTCTCTGTTAATACTTATGGTGTCTGTTTTTACTTTTACGGAGTTATACAGCACTGCAGTGTCTACTGCCCGGTTAGGAGGGGAGTGCCCGTGTCCTATCTACGTTTCAAGTACTAACTAACTAATGGTTCACTGCCACCACGATGGGTGTTTAATTGTAGGCTTGGAGTTAAATAAAAATGGTTTTTTATTATCTACTCATGCAATTAAATCTACAAGACATCAAACTGTTGTTTAAAACAACGCAAGGTTTTTTAATAAAACATGTTTAACTTTACACTACATTTGAACACAATTGGTTACAAAAATATTCTTTGAAAGCTTTGAATTAAAAGCACACGATGATTTACAATAAAATCGGCAAGAAATGAACGAATTAAAAGTTCATACAATACAAAAATTTCGAAGAGAAAAGTTGTTTTGAGTCACCGGACTCTCTAAGTTACTGAATGCACTTTTACATTAGCAAAATAGAAAGCCACGTGCTAAAGATCAAACTACCTCAATGGTAAACCTGGTACACAACCCAAAAGACGTCTAAGCTCTACGATTACACCATTTTTTGATTATTTAGAAGAACCTGTGTTCAACATAAATACGAATAAAGCCGGATTTAGGAAGGGGACCTTAAACCCTTAAGTTGTGGTAGTTCTAGGCCAGAAATGCCGATGGCGGTTAACTTATCCACAATCATTTCCAAAGTTAGAAGTTAAGTTTAGATTTATGAACTATAAATTTAGAAATAATGTCCAAAAGAATACTTTGAAAAAATTAAACTAGTTACCAACGAACTGCTACCTTGCCCGGCATGGCAACATTCGGACCCTGGGGGACATCTCCACTCCGACCGGCGTAGCAACCTCTAGCCTTTGAGATCAGTGAGCAATGCTGGCGATTTCTCCCTCAGCTTGGTTTTATACCTACTGCTTGGCAGTCAGGTAGGAGGGAAACCGCGGCCCTGTAGGAGAGCGACGGGGGGGTGGAGCAGGGTAGAGAGACCTCTTGAGGAGGAGAAACTGACTCAGACCGGCCAGGCTGTCAATACCGGAAGTAGGCATGACGGCGCGGACGGACAGGATAGCGTGGAGCTCTGAATGGTGGGGAAATTGAATACTGACAGTGGATTGGAGGGGAATATTGGCAACAAGAAGAGTAAAGGGAATTGCCGACCTTTGTGAACTGAGAGGCCATAGGAACTGAGTTTTAAACTCGCAATGTGAATAGGCCTATAAATTAAAACTACGATATTAGGAATCGCAACTATTGAAGGGGGGGGGGGGAAACGGAGTTTGCTATTAAAAACATTATCGAAGTTTAATAGAAGGATGGTTTCAGATCTATTGCAAGTTTTAATAGTAGAAAAGGCTTTATATACAGTTGGTTGAGGTTGCTATGGGCGGAGCTCTGGAATAAAATACAAGATAAACACTTTTTGGAGAAAAATGTCCGGTAAAATAAAATAATACGAAAAATGCTGATTTTGGACAAGGTAGAGTTTGTGGGACGAAGTTACGTTAACAAATTGCTTTTATAAGCACTAAGCAAAGGATTAAATAAACCAGCTAGTTCGTAGATGCTAAAATGCATTTTAGTTTACAACATTATTGCAGCCGCAAATAATGACAAGAGTGCATTCGACGTTTTCATAACAAACCAAAACCGGTATTGAAGTTCAAAATAAAAACATAGAGTGCAGGTCCTCAGTACATATATGTGGTTGAGTGCCAATTGACAGCCCCTCCTACAACAACACTAAGCTGGTCGGCTTTATGCCTGAGAAAAAAATATATATTACAAATGTACAAGTTTTGTTTGGAAAATGGCGATCGGCGATTGCGTGCGGTGCGCTCAGTTTGGAGCGTTTTTCAAATAGCTGTAGTTAATTGTAGGAAGTGAATTTCTGTTTTCGCAGAGTTGAAGATAAAGTTCATAGCTACTAAACATTGAAGACTGTGATCGTTTTGAACCATTTTCCTGGGAGTTATACAATTTAAAGTGGAAGGCTTTGAAAATAGGCCTATAGCGCTGCTGAGCGCTAAAAAAAAAAATTCTTCCCCGAGTTTTTGATCTTTGGTGCCGGGTATCCTAATCAATCTGGATTTTTGGCCAAATGCCTTTACAATACACAAGCAGGCCTAAGCCCCACCATGAAACTTACCATTCTGATACTGAAGTGATGTCCAGTTCTACGCCAGTTGTGGATGACAACAATTCGGCTGCGGGAAAAGTTTCAATGTTTTATTCGGCTTCTGCTGAAACGGAGGTGAACAGTGCAAGAGCATCAACTCCTACTAAGGCCGCCATATAGCTTGATGGTGTGGTAGAAGGCCCACCCAAACCCCCCGCCCCATCCACTGCCACAACTCTTAAGTTGGGAGGAGACACATCATCTCTCTCAGTGGCAGGGACAGGAAACCCGGAAGCTTCTTCCTTCAACACAGAAGACACAGATACAGCAGGTGCCGAGCCTGACATTAACCCCAGCGATAAACTAGGGGAAGACCTAATCACCAAGCCCACTCCAAAACCAAGGGTTAATAACAAAACCCACTCCAACAACCAATTAGGCGGCAACAACTCTTCGATTCTGGGTGGACATGGACACAGCAGTCAATGACTAGTACACCAGTTCTCATGTACAATTGCCAGGGTTTACAGTCCAAGTACTAAGAGCTTAAATTCATTGTGGCAACTATGAAGCCAACTTTTGTGCTGCTGACTGAAACATGGTTGGACGATTGTATTCTGGATGGGGAATCACAGATGGACAACTATGTACTGTACAGATGTGACAGGAGAGAACGACAGCACGGTGGTACTGCGATTTACGTTGACAGCAACATCTGTGTGGAGTACATTGACTGTTTCAGATGCGATTTGGCCGAGGGCATTAGCCTCACTTTCAAGCTTTTTGGAGAAACATCTACAGTTTGTTGTTGCTACCGCAGCGGTTACAACGGCGATAACAGCAATGCTGATTTAAGGGAGTGGGTCGCCGCAAAGGTCGAGCATAACTGGATTTGCGCTGACGACTTCAATCTGCCCACTATCAATTGGAATACCGAAGCCCTCGAGTGTGGAGCCAGCAAGGTCGAACGTGAATTTCTCGACTTTGTTCTCTCACATAACCTGGGACAACTCATTGACTTTCCCACGAGAATTGTCGAAGGACAACAGCCATCTACGTTGGACATTGTATTCACCTCGGAATATGTTTATGGCTCTGGACAGTGTTCACTCCCCTCTCTGGGGAAGGCAGATCACCAGGTTATTTTCTGGATGGTGCAGTATTCAGCCATGAAGGAACCTTCTTCACACACCAAAGGGGAGACAATCAAACAGGGTGTGAAAAGAAACTTTTTCAAGGCTGACTACGGGGCTATCAACAAGGAGCTGTCAAATGTTAAGTGGACCTTGATCTTTCCCTCAGACGGGGACATTGCTGAAGATTGGAGGAAATTCCAGGAACTTGTTCACTTGCTGATTGCTTCATTTGTCCCCGAAAGCATTCCTAGGCATCGAAGTACTCGTAACCTTCTAAGGAGCATTTTGGATGCTATTAGACCGAAACGGAAACTTTGGCGGAGATTTACTAAGACCACACCTTTTGAGGACTTCAGCAAATTCAGGGAGCAAAGCAATAGGGTCGTGGGACAGCTGCGCTCGAACAAGCGGGATCAGCTCCATGATGTCATAAAGGACATCAAAAGCAACCCTAAGAGATATTTTGGCTACCTTAACAGTAAAAAGGAAGTGAAATCGACCACCATCAGTCTGGTGAATTCACAGGGCCACACCATTCAAGATGGGAAAGCGGTAGCAAATGAGTTCGGCATCAAATTCCAGACAGTCTTTCATGCTAAGGCTGCACCTGTCCTGGTATATGGGCCACTGCGCGAGACCTGTATCTCCAAATCAACGATGCTTGCTGCACTGAAAAACCTTAATCCGAACAAGGCAAGTGAACCAGACAGCATCCCCAAAAAAATTTCTAAAAGAATGTGCAGAGAAGCTAGCAGAGCCACTGGCCATGCTTCTATCAAAGTTCTTCAGTCATGGCATGGTACCGCAAGACTGGAAAAGGGCCAACATCACGCCCATATACAAAAAGAAAGGCTTTCAGCACTGAACTACCGTCCAGTGAGTCTTCTCCCTTGTGTAAGTACGATTTGTGAAAGGGTCTTTTTGGCCAAACTTAATCAGGAACTTGATGAACTTGGCATATCTGACAACACTCAACATGGCTTTGTGCCCGGTAGGTCGTGCATGACAAACCACCTCATTGCTAGAAACCAATGGACGAAGGCAGTCGATGAGGGTAAGGCGGTCGACATCTTTGCTGATGTCGAAAAGGCCTTCGATACGGCGGTACATGGCATCCTTATCAACGACCTGTGCTCCCGCGGGGTTAGTGTTGAAAAGGGTAGATGGATCTCCAGCTTTTTAGAAGACAGAGAGCAGAGAGTTATCGCCAATGGGGAAGCTTCTGACTGGTTCCCTGTTACTTCTGGTGTGCCACAAGGCTCAGTGCTCGGCCCGAAGCTGTTTGCCCTTTACACGAGTGAATGTCATGTAGCGCTCCAGGGCGACTGCTAGAAGTTTGCAGATGATGTCAAAGACTCTGAAAAGATCGACGAAAAGAGCAATGCCAACCTGCTTCAAAATGATATCAATCTTCTTTAAGCCTGGTACACCGCCAATGGCATGAGGCTCCACCCTGAAAAGAGTTTTGTTATGCACATGGGGCATAAAAACATGAATAAGCCTTATCATCTGGACCATTCAAGACTCAAGGCTACCGACCAAATCAAGGATCTGGGCGTTATTATGGAGTCTGATCAGTCTGTAAGCAAGCAATGTGCTGCTGCTAAGACCAAGCGAATGGCTGGCTTCCGCTCCAGACATCTACCCAGGCTTTCTCCTGAAAACTTTGCTCGAGTCCATAAGGTTCACATCCGGCCACTTGTGCAGTTCTCCAGTGCAACATGGGCTCCCTGGTTACAGCGAGACATTCAGTTGTTGGAGAGCGCGCAGAGACTTGCTTTGCGTGTACTCATGAAGGACAAGGTGGGCTACGAGGAGCGGTTGAGGCTGTCCAGGCTGCCAACTCTGGAACAGAGACGAAAGAGAGGCATGCTTATTGAGTGCTTCAAAATTCTCAAGAGACATTACAGACTGGACCCAAAACTGGTCTGACTGGTCTGGGGGGACTGGTTCTTTACGATGGCCACCACCACTAACTTAAGAGGGAACTTAAGCTACACAAGCTACACAAGCCACACAGCAGACTTAATGCACGGAAATATTTTTTCTCTGTTGCCGTTATCGATGAGTGGAACAGTCTTCCAGATGATCTGTGTAGGGCCAGCTCAACTAACTGTTTCAAGGCAATGTTGGACAGGCACATGGCGCAGAATTAACTCCCCCACGGGGCATGGCTACAAGTCACGGACTTTGCCGTATTATGAACTAAACTAAACTAAACTAGAGTTTAAAGGATGACATTACCAGCTGACAATATTTACGACACTTTCGTAGAACCTAAATGACTTTCTAGAAGTAGATTTAATTACGATAAGATCGTCGCTCGTGATCGATCACTTCGAAGAATAACAATAAATCACTCCCACACGGGACAGTTAATTACGGCGGCATATAACTTCAAAGCGCCGACTACGGGGAACAATTAATGAACCCAAAAGCTACAATGGAATGATTGACATGCGTAGAGGTCCCATTTGGCGATAAGGGCCCAAGCTGTCAGAATGTTACTATATTTAGCATTTCAATAATAAATCAATACTACAATGGATCGATCATGGCTGATAACGCCACAGTATTTAAACCGAGCCTAGGAATGCGTGATATCATTCGATCATCAGCCGCTCACCAGTTGTTTAACCAGTGCACGCCAGTCAAATTCCGAAAGTCCCGATCCGTAGTACGCCAGGCCAACAGCCGTGCCGAGTAGGCGACGAGGCTTCGCCGCCGAGCTCCAGCCGATGGCCGATAGCCTCACTCAAGCTTCTATTATTGAGCTAAGTATTCTGATTCAATAGCAATAGCTATGATTGTTTATGCTTAACTAGTAATAATCTGTACGCTACTAAATAAACCCGAGATTCCTTTAATTAATTTAGAGAATATAATGATGATTAGGTTTACCGCTCGACTTAATCAGTAATGCCATTCGTTCGACTCATTGCCGATAATTGTAATCGATACAATGAAATCATAATAATCTGTCACTGATTTAATTGGCCATATTGTGGGGTCAATATGTGGGGTGTACACCGGAGTGTCGATTAAAGGCCCAGTGTTAGAGGAATGATCTCTCTTTATTTAGCCTACCTATTTAGTGCATAATTAGTGTTTTATACAATTGATTGCCCTTATGCCATCCTAGATAAGATAATAATGTTTATTCTGGTCAAGTGGTCACTGGAATAGACCATTACAATGGAGTCATAAGTGTGATTCAATTGCCTCTAATGCCCCGGAAAGGAAAAAATAATTATAATAATTTAAGAGCATTCAGTTGTATTTTATAGAAAATAATGCCATTTTCCGCACTTTACAGTCTTTAAAAAGCTGGAATTTTAGCGTTAAAATTCGGATCAGATTTTTTCTTTCCCGGTAGTCAACAACGATAGTTGGTTTGTTTATAAACAAGATTTTAACACTCAAAAGTACGGAAAATTCAGTAGCCTATTTATGAAAATAGCGCTGGTTAAGCTTTGTTGGAAAATAACATTGTTGATTTTGCCTATATCTTGCGATTGTTTATGAAAATAGTTGGTTGACATGTTCAATGCTGTGACATATGTTCACGTGTATTATCTTGTGTGCATTTAAAGTGTATTTGCTTTGAATTTTCCACAATAAGAGGAAACTTTGACTAAATTGGGTTAAACTTTTAGGCCTAAATTCAATTCAGTGCATTTGGTGTATTAGTCACTACAGTGCTAATTTTCTATGAAACTGGTTGTGGTTACTCTTAAAATAACCACCGTCAAATTATTGCCGACTTCAGGTGTTAAAATTTGGGAAAATTTCCTTAATTTCCATAATAAAGAAAAAAATCATCATTTTGGTGCAAATTTGTAGAGGAAAATTTTTGTTTTACAAAAATATTTACAAAAGTGCTTAAAACTTAAGACTTGTGCTACAATTTAAGTTAAATCTACCTTAAGCTTTAAATATTTGCTTAAATTCTAGTTAAATAATGCCTAGAACTAGAAATAATCGTGCTAGAGGCACAGTTCAAGTCTCTTCGAGAGGCAGACAGATTAGAAGGCCAGTAACTCGCCAAGATTTTGTGGAATTCACAGACGCTTCAGTCAGTACTACTAATTTAGACAATACTAATACTACTCAAAATGAATCGGATACAGAATCAGAGTATTCTGATACCATCGACGAGATCGATGATGCAGTAAATTTGCCTCCTCCCAAAGGAGTTCAATCTTGCTCAGCTAATCGCTCTGCTCAAAATAAAGGTAACACTGGAGACCAGGTTAAATCTAGATATCCACATAATAAACGTACGACTCAGGCACCTTTAAATTCCCAAGTACCACTTAGTACTCAGGTACCAATAAATAATCAAGTGCCACCCAATAATCAGGTGCACGATAACCAAAACGGGTCATTAAGGCAAAATGTGCCACCAAATCAAAATATGCCACTAAATCATAATGTGCCACTATATCAAACTACGCCACTAACCCAAACAGTGCCGTTAAATTTAGTAACGCCACAGCACAATCGGGTAACACCAATCTTAACACCAACTATGCCTACCTTGCAAATGCAAACAAGCGCTCAAACACCGCTTAATATTCAAGTGCCAGTAAATTCGCAAATACCGAATCATTCCCATGTTCCCTTTACTCCAAATGTAGTAATAAATCCCCAAATTTCAAATGGAAATCAAACACCGCTTACTTTAACCCCAAATCATAGTACCGGACATATGATGGATGAAGCCCACCTTCAAAAGATTTTAGATCATTCTTTAGCAGTATGTTTACAGTCAAATAGCGATAATCTTAAGGCAGTAAATGATAATCATTTAGAAGTGCTTAAAACTATAACAATCAATTCAAACTAGAGATTCATAAAATAAGGCTAGACTTTGGAAAGAATTACGTTCACCCAAGAAAGCTATCTTACCTTTTGCAGGGGATGACTCATTAGACATTTTCGCATTTACATTAATGGTCGAAAATCTGCGGACATTAGATCCTTCACTATAAGATTCAGAACTAGTTTCGGTTGCATGTAGTAAATGTACAGGTCCAGTTGCAATTTATTTAGCCATGAATCCGCATATAGCCACTTCCCGAAATTGGGATATTAAGGAAACTTTAATCGATAGATTTGGTTGCGGAGGTGAAATCGTCACCCCTACGTCGTTCCACACGGCGCGACTCAAACAGGGAGAAACTATCGAACTTTTCGCTGCCAGGCTAGAGAAAATGGCTTCACAACTTTGGCGAGTTAAACCTTCAGATTTGGAAGCACAGCGAGCTTTTAAACAATTAGCTAAGGATGACGGAATGCGTTCAGTATTTTTACACGCTATACCACGGGAAATCGAAGGTCATATAACAGCACAAATGCATACTATGTTTAGGGATACGTACAACGCAGCTATCTATAAACGTTCAGTTTTAGCTGGATTCCAAGGCGATGAAAATAATCGTAATTCGGATAAATCTGGTACTAAACAAATTTCAAATACCGAAGTTAACAACTAGCTTTTGGCTCAATGCTAGATACAACGAATTCCTTTGAGAAAGGTATGACTAAGCTTAGTAACGCTAAAGCTAAAAATGTTGAAGCTAAAGTTAACACGGTTAACACTAATGTAAATCAAGTTAAAATGTGCTACCGTTATTCAGCCCCATGGCATTTGAAACGAGAATGTCGTACGAAAGACGAAAATTTACAGCTAGTCCGACAACGTTGGGACAAAATTAAACAAGAAGGAAGATTTCAAACAAATAAATCTAACAACGAAAACGGTCGCGGAGGAAACCGTTACAGGGGAAATAACCGTGGTAAACACGGAAATTATTTTTCAGGTTTTGACAATAGGGATTCTATTCAGTTCAATAAGAAAAATAATCCTTATTCGTTTCAAGCTAACACTAGCAATAACGGTAACAATGGTTACAATAAGGGGCAACAAAATCAAAATTCTGGTATTAATAATTACGGTAGAAGCCAAAACCAAAATAGAAATCAAAATCAAACTCAAAACCAAAATCAGCAACGGCAAAATAATAACAGCCAAAATCGTGTTCCACAACACGCCACAGACGTAAATGAGGGCAATGACTCATGTCAAAATGGTTGCAATTCAAAAAACGAGTTGGTAGTCTGAATGCGAACAGGGATTCAGAACTAAACTTAAATCAGCCGGAACAGAGCAATACTGACGATCAAAATCCACACGTCAGCTCAGTTCAAGCTCAAAGTCCTGTTAACCAAACTAACGAGAAAAATAATACTCATGTTTTAAACGTAAAATGCGTTCCATTATTTTAGGAAGAAGACGCAAATAAATTAATGCTAAATTTGTACCCAAACGTCGAATGGCACCAGCAAAAACTTGCTTTGCCAGATCGCACGTTGGCTTTACCACGCTTAGCGTCGTATTTTGGCAAAATTCCATCAAAATATGTTGCGAGGTCTACA
The DNA here is from genome assembly GCA_023313725.1 of Lithobius niger. NCBI lineage: Eukaryota > Metazoa > Arthropoda > Chilopoda > Lithobiomorpha > Lithobiidae > Lithobius > Lithobius niger. The sequence goes on along the minus strand of JAHWFP010008326.1, from coordinate 17,452 downwards.
GAAAGTAACAAAAATCTCGTAAATGAATTTACAAATGCTTTAAACACAGTTAACGATAAATATGATTTATTTATTTATTTATTTATTTTATTTATTCAGTAATAGTAACCCTATTCGAAGATGGTTTAGATTCTACAAATTTTCATTCAGAATTAAACCCAGTCGATACTAAAAAGCCAATAGTTATTGCTTTATTGGGTAATGAATGCACAGTTCAGTGCAAACATACGGATGACTCATTTTATAAAGATGGAGTTAAAATGCCTTCGGGCACTTCTATTGGTATTTCACCAACAACGCAGAAAGATTGGAAAATTAGAATTCCAACAGTTGTAGGAACGTTTGAACCTACAATCTGCTTAACGTTTTGGGACAGCAAAAATGCTGCCGATCCAAATGAATCACCAGCGAAACACTCATCGTTGGGAGAGCGAGGAAACTTGCCTACGAGCATTTCTTTTCTGCTCAACCGGGCAACAGGTGGTACAAGCAGCACCATCTAGCGTCCGAGGTTGATACTAGCCGCGAGTCAAAGCAACAAGGAGAAGCATCGCTCGACTCGGAGCAAACAGCGCCTAACGCTGACAACGTTCAAGTGAACACAGTTTTAAATAAAACTAAGGTTAAATATTCACGTCCACACTTACTGTTCGACGTTGGTAATAGGCCAGAAATTTGTTTATTAGACACAGGATCTTCACATTCGTTAATTACGAACACAGCAGCACAACGCATGCTTAAGGATTTTAGAGTTAAATGTACTTTAATTCCAATGACCACACCAGTCAATTTGGTTGGGATTGGAAATCGGCAAATTAAAACCGATAGGAAAATAGTTACAACTGTAGAAAAATTTGAATTTTCTAGAGATCAAGAGTTTATTATCATTCCTGATGGTTCATTTGGTAACATTTCAGTGCTATTGGGATACGATTTCATGTCGAATAAATCAGATTCGTTAGTATTAAATTGCCCAGATAACGTCTTAACTATAGGCGATTTAAAATGTCAAATGTCATCTACACCAGAATTAGCTCACGTTGCTTATAATCAAAATAAAGAAATAATAAACAGGGAATTTTATAAACCCAATCACATTTATGTAGCGTCACTTAACGTAGCTACAGATGTAGCTACAGAGCTACAAATGTAGCTACAGAGAGGCGGCAAGATCATTTGAAACTGAACAAGTGTAATTACACCTATTGTTAGAGTTTAAAGGATGGCATTACAATATTTACGACACTTTCGTAGAACCTAAATGACTTTCTAGAACTAGATTTAATTACGATAAGATCGTTGCTCGTGATCGATCACTTCGAAGAATAACAATAAATCACTCCCACACGGGACAGTTAATTAAGGCGGCATATAACTTCAAAGCGCCGACTACAGGGAATAATTAATGAACCCGAAAGCAACAATGGAATGATTGACATGCGTAAAGGTCCCATTTGGTGATAAGGGCCCAAGCTGTCAGAATGTTACTATATTTAGCATTTCAATAATACATCAATACTACAATGGATCGATCATGGCTGATAACGCCACAGTATTTAAACCGAGCCTCGAAATGCGTGATATCATTCGATCATCAGCCGCTCACCAGTTGTTTAACCAGTGCACGCCAGTCAAATTCCGAAGGTCTCGATCCGTAGTACGCCAGGCCAACAGCCGTGCCGAGTAGGCGACGAGGCTTCGCTGCCGAGCTCCAGCCGAGGGCCGATAGCCTCACTCAAGCTTCTATTATAGAGCTAAATATTCTGATTCAGTAGCAATAGCTATGATTGTTTATGCTTAACTAGTACCAATCCGTACGCTACTAAATTAACCCGAGATTCCTTTAATTAATTTAGAGAATATAATAATCATTAGGTTTACCGCTCGACTTAATCCGTAATGCCATTCGTTTGACTCATTGCCGATAATTGTGATCGATACAATCAAATAATAATAATCTGTCACTGATTTAATTGGCCATATTGTGGGGTCGATATTGTGTACACCGGAGTGTCGATTAAAGGCCCAGTGTTAGAGGAATGATCTTTCTTTATTTGGCCTACCTATTTAGTGCATAATTAGTGTTTTATACAATTGATTGCCCTTATGCCATCCTAGATAATAATGTTTATTCTGGTCAAATGGTCACTGGAATAGAACATTACAAAACGTGGAGAAGAAAACTACGATCCCTTAGCAAAATTAGGTTCAGTTTTCCCAGATATTATTAGCATTTTCAGATCTGTATTTATTCCCAGCCAACATATTGCAATTGATGAGGCTATGGTGGCCCGGTGGGGTTTCAAGGACGGATAAGTTTTAGAGTGTACAATCCACTAAAACCACAACGGTTTGGGCTGAAACTGTACGTTTTGTGTGACAGTAAAACTGCTTATGCCTGGAATGTAATGGTTTACACGGGTAAAAGTACAGTAAATACTGTAAGAGGTTATGGAACTGGGGAAATTGGCCATGCACATGCTGTTGTCTTGCAACTGACAGACAGCCTGTTGAAAAAAAAGTACCATGTGTTCATGGATAGGTGGTACTCTAGCCCTGCATTGTATGATGAATTGTATGACAATTAACTCACACATGCTACTGGCACTGTGATGCCAAATCGGAAAAATATGCCAAAAGCAGAACTTGCAAAGAAACTGAAGAAAGGACATGTAATGTTTTAGCGTAAGGGCCATTGCTTGCACTGACATGGCATGACAAACATGATGTCCATATGGTGACCACCAGATTTACAGCTGAAGTGGCAGCTAGTAGCAATGCACAGGCCATAATCAAGCCAAAGTGTGTACTGCAGTACAATGCTAATATGGGAGGAGTGGACCGAAATGACCAATTGCTACAATATACCCATTGAAAAGATGTACATTGAAATGGTGGAAAAAACTATTTTTTCATGCATCAACTATGTGCCTTGTGAACGCTTATGTTTTGTACAAACTAAGTAATGCCAAACCATCTTCACACCATCAGTTTCAACTGCAACTTGTGAAAGACTTAATTCAGTCCGCACGTGAAAGTTTTTCTTCACCCAGAAGTGGGAGACAACCAGCTGGACCTGCTTAGCTACGTCTTGTTGAACGACATTTCCCATCAGCCATTGAAATTTCGGTGCCCTCAAAAAGCAACCTTTTCGTAAATGTGTTGTTTGCACATCACGAAAGCTACTCCATGAAAGCAAATTTGAATGCACAGACTGCAAAGTTGCTTTGTGTATTGAAAGAGAGTGCTTCAAAGTGTACCACACAAAGTAGCATTACGACAGATAAGCTCAAAATGAGCTTTGCAAAGTACACCTGAAATTTTTTTCATTATTTTTTGTGTTTATGATTTGTTTGTAATTTTTGTAGGCCTATATAGACAACAGCAATCTACCATCAGATAGGCCATGCTAAAAAAAATTAGTTTTACAAGTAAACAAGTAACTTTCATGGTTTTTTTGTATTTATGACTCTTTTATATTTTTGTAGGCCTATATAAAGAATAACAATCTACCATCAGATAAACCATGCTAAAAATTAAGCTAGTTTTACAGAAAGACCATGCTAAAAATTAGTTTTACAAGTAAACATCTTACTTTCATGCATTTTTTTTTGTAGGCCTATATTGCCAATAACAATTCTACCACCCATAGACCATGCTCAAAATACGTTTTACAATAGTAAACATGCATTTTCATGTAATTTTCATGCTTTTTTTTGTGTTTACGATTTTTTAAATAATTTATGTACACCTATATTGACAATAACAAAACTGCCATCAGATAGACGCATTTGTTTTCTTCCTAACACAAAAAATTCCACTCAAAAAGGTTAATTACATGATGTTTAATGAATGATTATTTTAAGCGAACGATGTATGCGTTTGACATTTTTCCCAGGAAATGGTGGTTTGGGAAGGTTTTTTTGTAGAAAAAAATGTGGCACGCGCAGGGTTAAATATCAAGTGGTTTTCTTAAATAATTAACTCTAGCAATTAATCTCACTAGCAGAAAAACGGGCGTTTTTCAAACTCTTGGTTTATTAAAAGGCAAATAAATATAAACAGTTACATTTAATATCAACTAGTGTCAGAACAAGAAAGCATTAAATAAAAAGCACGGCGATCTTTACAACACGAAAAATCAACAAGAATTTACATTAAATTCAACTCAAACTTCACATCACGATGTAAAAGATTAAAATTACAATTTCGATAGAAAATGTTTTGTGGGACCTCAGGAAACCCGTTACTACATGCAAACCGCGGGAATTACATGCAATAAATCTATTAACTGTAAACCGTGGGAATTACACAAAAGAGTCCAAGACTATGTAAGTCCGACCTAAGATCAAATCTACAAATCTGTTAGATCCATATTATTTGGGTATCCACCATTAAAGTCGCGGCTTCAGCAAATAAGTCTTCTGTGCAGATTTAGTGTTTAGATTAGGTTTATAATAATCAATACGGAAAAACAAAGCTGGTTTTTAGGAAGGGACCGTGAACCCTGACGTTATGGGGGTGGGAGACCAAGAATGCCAATAATGGCGTCACCTCCCATAATTCTCAAAGCTTAGGTTAGGTTATGTTTAAAACTAAAATTTTGAATGGGGTTTCCAAAAATTAAATTTTCTAAACTAACACTAGTCTAATACGAACCACTACCTTTGCCCGGCATGGCAACATTCGGACGGGACGTCTCCTTTACTGACTGGCGTAGCTACCTCTGGCTTTGAGATCTGTTGAGCGTGTGCTAAGGATTGAGGGGAGCTGGGGGCTTTATATACAAACAGGGCCGTAAACGAAATTTCCCTCAGATTTTTTATGGTTTGAGTCGAGGTCGCCTCTCATATCGGGTGCAGAACCATGCCTTCTTTACAGCTCCCCACCAAGGAGATTCTATTTGGGGTTCTTGTTGAATTCCACAATAGAAGCTAAAACAGAATGGGTTAGTGCGCACGAGATATCCAAAAACTTGAACTGCCAAGCACTGTAATCAAAATTGCAAGAATACGCGGTATAAATGCATCAAGTTTTGAGGAAATACACCTCCGGTGAGAAAATACATCTCCAGTTTTGAAGAAATACACCTCCATGGGATACTTAGTCCTATCCCACGATCGTTTTACATAGTTTTAATGTATACACTGGGTTTTGCAAAAAATTAAAATCGCCGTTTTATATTTTTGGCGGGCTAATGTTTTTGTGGCTCAATTAATTTTAAAGCAAAGTTAAATTACAAAAATTAAGAACACTATTATTTTTTGCTGCCATTAACTAAATACTGTCTGCGCTGCTTCTGAGCAGGAAAATCGTACAGGTATTCAAAATGGGGCAAAAGACATTTAAATCAAGAAACACACTAGAAATTACAAAGTTAATTTTGTTGTTTAGTTATAAGTAAATGAGACCGTCTATTGCTCTGGTAATACGTCCCGTACGGATTCTGCCTCTGCTCAAGTCTAGTCATTTTTTAATCTGGGATGACTGCGAAATTAACCCTCCGCCGCATTTCAATTAACCTAGCCTGCGATAGGGGTTAGAAAATCGAATACTATGGGTACGCCGTAAACGACCAGCTCTATTTACTGTTAAACTACTCCCACTAGAATGGTTTGAGGTTACCAAGCAACTTATACATAGAAATACAACACTGGGAGGTTTTATGGATAAAAACACAACAACCTTTTAAAGGAAGGCGTTGATAATGACAAAAAGAATAAACATTGGCATTTAAAATTTAGGTGTAAAGTCCAAAACATGGATTAACTGGAAGTTGCTTAAGTAAAGCTAAACCCTTCCGTCTTAAATTTCACTATCGTTAGTTAGGTATAAAAAAAAAAGATGCAAGTTGCGCGACGTTTCCAACATTCGTATTAATTACACAATAGTTAATTTAGAATCTAAGTTTGACGTTTCCACAGCGCGAGACAGCGAACGCAATTTCCTCGCATGGTACTGACGTCACACTTCATCACTTTGGGCCTTGAAGGAATGACGTCATCGTGGCATACTAGCACGTGCACGCTGGCTTATGCTTCTAACATGGCGACTGCGACACCGGACCGCTCTGACGAAGGCAGCGCCAACCAAAACTCAATCTCTGCATGATTTATTAAATTAAAGTAATCAAGAAAGTAGCTACCGTGAATATTACCGCTACAAAAACTCGTGAAAGTTCGTTCAGCTAGGCGGTAATCACCTCAACGTAAAATCCTGGGCAGATAAGCGATTGGACAGTGTCCACTTGTTGCTCTTGGGGAGGGAGAAGAGTTTCAGGAGGCTCGCTTCATTTAAAAAGAATATGTACTGCTGTTCTTCGCTAGCTGCAGTGAGGAATGTGAGAGCCGAGCGCGACCTTTCCTGAGCTTGTTGTGCGCATGCGCCAACGGGTGATGAAGTGTGTCGTCACACGAACGCGACTTGGATGTGGTGACAGCACGAACGAAGAATTCGTCTGCTAGATTGAAGATTTAGACACATTACTACGTAATAACTATACAGCCTGAGTGGTTTTCGTACCTCTCACATGTTTTTTAAGTGTACTGATTAACGATACTGAAATGTAAGATGGGAGGGTTTAGCTTTACTTTAAGGAAGAGCTCCAACAGACCAAAATGTCATAATTAAAGACAAAAATTAATTTCCAGTCAATTTTTACTGAAAACTAAGTGTTTGAACAATTTTACTGTTTAAACAAAATACCGGCTAAGTGTGTCGGCATTGACATGTTTCTTTCCAGGTTTATAACGAACTGTATAGTCGTAGTCTCGTAGGGTAAGGCTCCACCTGAGCAATCTGGGATTTTTGCCAGACGTTTGCTCGACCCAGTGTAACGGGTTATGATCTGATTCGATGATAAATTTTGTCCCATGAATGTAAGGCCGTAACTTAGCAACAGACCAGATCAAACACGCACATTCTTTTTCAGTCGTGCCATAATTCTGCTCCCTAGCTGTAAGTTTGTGCGAAACGTACAGACAGGGGTGTTCGTCTTCGTCCAACACTTGGGACAATACGCAGCCCATGCCACGTTCGGAACAGTCGCACTGTAAAATAAAAGTTTGACTGAAGTCGGGAGCTCTTAGGACGGGAAAAGTCACTAAGGCATTTTTCAAAGAGTCAAACGCTGCTTGTTTGGACTCATCCCACAAAACGGGATCTGGTGCTTCCTTTTCTAAGGAGTCTGTAAGACATGCACAGATTTCAGAATAATGGTTAATATATCTTTGATAATAACCAACAAGGCCTAGAAAGGAACGGACGTCTTTCTTGGTTTGGGGACGTGCGAATTTTTGCACAGCAAGGACTTTAACCTCAGAGGGTGTGCGTGACATATTGTCAACCTCGTGACCTAAAAAGGTGGCTTTGCTGCAAGCGACCTGCGACTTCTTTGCGTTAACAGTAAGCCCGGCCTTCTGGACAGCAGAGAGAAAATTCAAGCCATTATCGAGAAGCTGTGGCCACGTTTCGGCACCAACAGCAGAGTCATCCTGGAAAGGGGTGGCATACTGCTCCATGCCACGAGCGACATTATCCATTAGCTTTTGGAGCAAAATGGGGCGTTCTTCATTCCCATATTCATCATTAGGGGAGCAATTTCCCTATGGGAGTAGTGATAGTGGCGGCTAATGAAGCCTGTGGCGTCAAGTGCACTTGTCAAAATCCACGATTTAAATCAAAGATGAAATAAATTATCACTTTGCGGCTCGTTCGATGCACTCAATGTTAGGAATGGGATAGTCTTTTGTGACTGTATTATGTAAAGAAGCTAGTCTTCACCAACAGATTTGAGAGGAGACCTCTGCTCAAAATATCAAAAACCTGAGGGTTTATCGTTTTCGCAACGAACATTTTTCTTCACTAGCGCCCAATAGGCCTATACTGGCCTCCGTCTTCAAAACACCAAATCTCCGTGAAAAATGGACCTAATCGTTTGAAATTTGCGGCCCTTAATAAACCAGAACATTCTCAAGACTTCTGCGAAAACAGAAAATTAAATTTCCACTGCAATAGTTCTCTACATCATTTTGAAAAAGTCACCAAAATGACCGGCGCCGCACGCAAATCTTCAATCGCCATTTTCAACACCTTGGATAAAAAATTGTAATTACTTTATTTCTTTTGCAGGCATAAAGCCAACCAGCTTAGTGTTATTTAGAAGGTATTTAACCTCACATACATGGATTTGAAAACCCAACACTTGATGTTTTTATTCTAGCAATGGCCAAGTTATTTATGAAAACTTCGACTGTAATTTTTATTATTAGCCGCTGCAATAATATTTCAAAACTTTTCATGCGTTATAGCATACAGGGAATAAGCTGGTATATTTAACCTTTTATTTTATTTTAATTGGGCAACAGTTTAGCAAAAACTAGGTCTCTGAACACTACTGAACTCGGCAAAAGTTTCCTTCAAATTTTACCGGACATTTTATTCAAAAGTGTTTAGGCCATTAAAAAAAAAAAAAGTTGGTTCTCAGGCCCTCCCGCACCGATTATTTGACGGGAAATAAAAAAGAAACGACGCGGCAAAAATAAAAGTTACAGATCAAAAATGGTCCTTGGTGAGAAATGAAAATATAAAATTACCATTTTTGTTATTAAATAATTTCATGGACACGTGGTAAGCAGAATTATGACGCAGTGTTCTTTATTTTACCCAAAATGAAATATAATTCCCCAAAATGTACAGAAAAATAGGGTCGAAAAATAAAATAATAAAAAATAAAATTTCCCCCTCCCGCATGGATTTCATGAGAAAAATGCCCGAGAACCAACTTTCTTTTTTTAAGTAGGCTTATCTTGTATTTTTTTTTTCAGAGCTCCGACCTTGGAAACACTCCTACGTTTCACGTTTGTAAAAAGATTTGAGCTAAACACTTCGTCCCCCCCCCTTCAATAGTAGCGATACATAATATCGTTGTTTATTTTATAGGCCTATTCACGTTGTTATGAGTTCCTAACTCACTTGCACTTTCAAAAACCAGGCCTCTAAAGCTCCCATGTCGGCAATTCCCTTTGCTCTGCAAGCTGCATATATTCCCTTCCAATCAAAACAGTCCATTCAATTTCCCCTCCACTCAGAGCACAAGGCTACCCTGCCCGTCCGTGCTGCCATGCCTACTTCCGGTGGTGACAGCCTGGCTGGGTTGAGTCAGTCTCTCCTCCTCCAAAGCGATCCCTCTACCCCGCTCCCCCACTCCGTCGCTCTCCTACAGGACCGCAGTTTCCCTCCTACCTGCAGCCAAGCAGAAGGTATAAAATAGACCTAGGCAACTACATCGACAGCATAGCTCAACTCCAAGTCAGACGTTACTACGGCGGTCGAAGCAGAGATGTCCCCAGTCCGAATGTTGCCATGCCGGGCAAGGTAGTAGTTTAGATAACTAGTTTTAGCTTTAATTAAGTTTTCGAACTTTATTCTAAAGTTTAACTTAAAGATTTAAACTTAACTTTTGACTTGGGATTCGCGATTATGGGTAGTTAAAACCATCGGCATTTTCTGTCTCCCCTCCCATAACTTAAGAGTTTAAGGTCCCCTTTCTAAAAACCGGCTTTCTTTCTGTTTGTCTTACAAAATGTAAACAAACCTTTTTTTTTGAGATCACCAAGATCCTGTAGCATAATTACAGAAGCACAGACTTCGATGGTAGGGCCCTGATTATTGCTAGTTTGACTCAATGTGAATAAGTAGATTTGATCTTGTGCAAGATGCGTTGAAACATAATCTTAGACTAAGCTTGAAATTGTGAGGTACTTTTTCTAACTTAGAGGTGTTTAGGTAACACCAAAGAACATTTTCTACCGGTTTACCTAAAGATCGAAAGGGCTTGCGAAAAAGCAATCCTTTTTCGATAAAGAACTTTCTCATCCAGGTGCTCGATGGGAATCTCGGCAGTCTTCCAGCAAGTTTGTAAAGTTGGGCAATTTAATTGCAACTTAGCAAATTCGGTTTTGTTAGTATTTAACAATTCAGAGAACTGTTCTGTTTGGGGGCCAAGGATGGATTCGTCTAAACTATCTGGTTTAGGATTCATAAAACCTTGTGTAGTTTCAGGGGGAGTAACTACACGTTGCTCAGATTCGCTGTCTGAGTCGGATTCACTGGCAGAATGGATCTCAAGATAATTTGCTTTCATTATCAGGAGTTGTTGGTCCACACGTGTTTGTGAATGGGTTACAGCATTACAATATTGGGGTAGAGATTTCAAACCTTTCTCCTACAGAACAGTGTGGGAGGGAACACCCAAAAGCATTTGGAAGTGTGGTCCCATGTGGTCTGAGACCAAAGTCTCGGTTTTTAAAGGCCCATACGGGGTTTGAACTTCGATCATGGCAACAAGACCATTTTGCAATGAGTAGGTGCAGTTGTAAAACTGAACACCAAACTTGATTTCTTGTTGAAATTTATTTACTCGCAAGTGACTTTTACTCAGCCGAATTTAAATGTAAATTCAAAAGTGTTGCTTTTTACTTAAAAGCCAAAAGTTTGTAACTAGTCGTCATTTGGAGGTAGCGCACACGTTTTGCCTCGTAGTTTGAAAACTACTCAACCGAATTAAAAAAGGTAAAGATATTTGGAATCTGAACATTATTAAGATCAAAGGCTAGGTAGGCATCTTTTATGAAGAAAATAATAAGTGAAAAAGCGACATTAGCGCTAACAAACGTGCGTCGTACATGTGAGTTGCTGCAAGTTATAAACAGTTTCAGAGGTCAATAAAATCGATTATTATGTTGTGTGAAGTACCCCTATTGTTTGTGTGAGAACTTTAAACAATTATGAAACGTGTACATAACATAATCTAATCCTGAGCACTAAACACTTGGTTCCATTTACTGACCATTCATAAAAACGTTTGGACAGGACTATTTCGGGAGGATTGCTGCTCACGAAATTACACTTCGCTGCTGCTGCGTCAGCTTGTTCTTGGGCAATACGTAATTTACACTCTATACGCCTATGGCCGGGCCTTTTACAAAAGAAGCACATGCCATCGTTTGCCCTTGGCACACGTGGCCTATCAAACTCACTGTTAGAAGTGCCGTTGTAGTTACTGCTGGCCGAATCCCCAGTAGTGGAGTCCAGTAAGGGCGCTGCAGTACCTGCCGGTTTAGCTGCAGTCTGATAACTCCTGCTACCACCCCGGTTGTTAGATGATACTTTAGAAGCATTACTAGACAGCTGAACACTAGGTTGTGTCTTGTTCGTTTTCAAAAAAACGTCAACTGCAATTTGCCTCGGCTAACGTGCCGGTTTTGATTTGGTCGGGAAGCCATTTGCGAAGTGCAATTGGGCAGGTTTTCGTGAATTGTTCGAGCAGAATTAAATTCACAAGTTGGTCACAGCTCTTGTTTACTTTAGCTAGTGAGACCCAACGGGAAAACAAGGTTTCCAGTTCAAATGCATAATCGTGATACAATTGTTCAGGCGATTTTTCAATGGAACGAAACTGGGTTTGCACGGACTCTTTAGTTTGCACAAACCTGTCAAGAAGTTTTATCTTAACAATGTCATAATCATGAATATCAGCGTCTGGGATCTGATCACACACCTTAATTAACACTTCCCCTAAGAGGGGTTGTAAACCGACGACCCATTCTTCTTTGGCAATTTTCTGCGTTAACATTGTTCCTTCAAAAATTTTAAGAAAACTGTTTATCTCCGAGTTGGGCGTCCATCTATTTAACAAACGTACAACATCGGCAATTTCGCCTGGTTTACTCAAGGCCCCCACATCAAAGTCAGGGGCCTGGCACTAACTACAACAACGGGCCCCACCTCCTTCAACTGAAATCGTAAAAAGGTAACAAACACTACGTTATAATATTAGTCGGCCGAAGTTGTGCTTACCGGGCTGGTTCTTTCATTAATCCGGGCTACTTAACGTTTCAATAATTCTCTGCCTAATAAGCTGACAGACTTGCACTACAGTGCTCCTGATCCGTGCTCGTTGCCGTTGGATTGGAGTTACTGTTTGTTGGGAGTATACAAAAAATTAAACACAACGCACAAATCGAGTACATTACTCATCAGTCATCAAAACTAATAATTGCAGGGGGGAAAAATAGTTAGGGCGTACGGGCCCTTGAGTGCCCGGGCCTGGGTACAGTGGGTCCAACTGGCCCCTCCGTTGTGGGGGCCCTGGGTTTACTTACCGAACTCTAGTTGAGGTCGGGGTTGCTATACCACTGGAGTGGCCAGAACTAGCAGAATTTAGCCTGGCTAATTCTATCTGCTTATCAAGTTTTAATAACTCCTGAGCGCTAGAACGTTCTCTAGTTTGCGCTTCCTGTTGCTTTAATTGGGCTTCTCGATCACGAATTTGAGCCTCTTGGTCAATTAATGCAAGTTCGTGTGCTCTGCGTTTGTCCGCATAGCAACTTTAAGAGCTTCTAATTTTAACTCTTCAGCCTTTATGAATAATTCATTTTCTTTAAGAGCAATTTCTTTCTTAGTTTGAATGGCTAAGTCTCTTCTTTCGATAGGACTCTCTAGAGTGTCGGCAAGTTCAGTTAAGGAAACTTTGTTATCGTCAACTGCATCTCTTAAACTTTTAAGGGAAATCTCTTTGGATTCGCTTACTGCTAGTCCCAAGTCTAAACAGGCTTTCTTAAGATCCTTGTTTATCAGACCATCAACTATTTCGTCAAAAGTTGCCATTTTGGAAATTTTAACGTTACGTTAAAAGATACAGCTTATATAAATGAATTACGGAATTAAAATGCAGCGGCAAAATTAATTCAACTTTAAGTTAAGACTGAGCACAAATTTAAACGTTTCTCATCCTAATCCAGTAAGTTTTAGCAATAGATACACTTTTTAACGACCCCTAGCTTTCGTGTATAAATGATTAAAATACATATAATGCTTCTAACTACAACACTAGGCTTGGCAGGCCAAAGCATATCCTATGCACACTTACCCTGTTTGCACAATCGGTGTGAGGTCAGTCATCCACTTCCGGTCAATCGTCCCACCGTCGATCGAAGACACTGGTTCCAATGGCGTTTGTAGTAGAACGTCTATGGATCAGTTTACTGTGGCGATGGTTGGCGTATCCAAGGGCACAGTCGTCCGTGCAGGAGCTCCGCTTCCTTTCTTGGCCGGCTTCTCCTCACAGGTTACGGGGTTGATGCAGGCATCTCGGCTGGGTAGGCGTCCACTCGGTGAAGCTGCAGTTCCAGTCATCTGGCTCCAGGAACGGCGTTGTTACTGGGGCTGGGGGAGCAACGATTTATAGCGGCAATGCACGCGTCTTTCTCGGGTGACTATTTTAACGGAGTCACGGACATCTTTTTCTTGCAACTTTCGTCCAAGTTGCGGTTAACAGATTGAAGAACTGTTCAACTGTAGTAGCATGGCAAGGGGAAAACGTCTGAAGGAACAGCACCTGTTCATCCCACCACTGCCACCAAGTTGTAGCGGCCGAAACTAAGACTCCTGAGGAGCTTGTAGCCTCGCCGACATCAAGATGGTTTTGATCCTTTAGTTTCCAGTCTGGGTGGCGGTTTTTACTTTTGCGGAAACAGCACACATGTACTACTGGCCCAGTATGGGTAACAGAGTCATTTGTCCTAACTGTAGGCTAACTAGACAACTAAAAAGGGGGGTATTCGCTGCCACCAGGTGGGTGTTGTTAATTGCAGCCCTGAGTTTAAATATCAAGTGGTTTTCTTAAATAATTAACTCTAGCAATTAATCTCACTAGCAGAAAAACGGAAGTTTTACAAACTCTTGGTTTATTAAAAGGCAAATAAATATAAACACAAACAGTTACATTTAATATTAACTAGTGTCAGAAAAAGAAAGCTTTAAATAAAAAGCACGGCGATCTTTACAACAAGAAAACTCTTCAAGAATTTACATTAAATTCAACTCAAACTTCACATCACGATGTAAAGAGTAAAATTACAATTTCGATTAGAAAATGTTTTGTGCGACCTCGGGAACCCGTTACTACATGCAAACCACGGGAATTACATGCAATAAATCTATTAAGTGGAAACCGCGGGAATAACACAAAATAGTCCAAGACTATGTTTCTTAAGTCCGACCTAAGATCAAATCTACAAATCTGTTAGATCCATATTATTTGGGTATCCAACATTGAAGTCGCGGCTTCAGCAAATAAGTCTTCTGTGCAGATTTAGTGTTTAGATTAAGTTCATAATAATAAACACGGAAAAATAAAGCTGATTTTTAGGAAGGAACCGTGAACCCTGACGTTATGGGGGTGGGGAACCAAGAATGCCGATAATGGCGTCACCTCCCATAATTCTCAAAGCTTAGGTTAGGTTATGTTTAAAACTAAAATTTTGAATGGGGTTTCCAAAAATTAAATTTTCTAAACTAACACTAGTCTAATACGAACCACTACCTTTGCCCGGCATGGCACCATTCCGACACATCTCCTTTACCGACTGGCGTAGCTACCTCTGGCTTTGAGATCTGTTGAGCGTGTGCTAAGGATTGAGGGGGAGCTGGGGCTTTATATACAAACAAGGAGGAATCTCGCGACCAAAGCGCGGACGCCGAGGATACCTACGGGGGTCTGATTGGCGGAGGGCTTGGAGAACAATGGAAAAGTCGGCTGAGCAAAGGGTTTTTGCTTAGGAGGCCGTTTGAAGGAACAACTGTGGAACTGAGTGACAGAGATAGGCCAGTTGAGTTATACTCATTGTTTAGAACGTGAAAAGGCCTTTAATTATTATTGATTGTTTTCTTATTGAACCGCGATGTTATGCATCATGACTATTGAAGCAAAGATCTCCATAAATTCGGTTTTAATAGTAGGAAGCCAGGTTTTACTTTGGGAATTGGTAGCCAAGTCGATTTTCAAGGACCAACTATGTTACATAAAAAAAGTGCCCGGTAAAATTCGAAGCATCATGTTTCCTAAGCTCCGGTAGTGGTGATGGCATAAGATTACGTTAAAGGATTGTTATAAAAATAAAAGTATAAAGTTGTCAGCAAATGCTAAAACGCATTTTAAATAGATTAATAGTATTTGCATCTACAGATAATTGGTTTTGGATGTCGGACATTTCTCAAATATATTTAAAATCATCACCTTAAACAACTTAAGAAATAGCAAACGAAGTATGTCTGTACATGAAAACTGAGGTTAAGTACTTTCGTAAAGGAAGCCCCTCCTATCAAACACTAAGCTAATGTATTTGGCTTTATGCCTAAAGGAAAAAATAAAAGTAATTACAATGTTTACAAGTTTTGAAAAATGGCGTCTCGTGCGCTACGTGAATTACGGCTTCGGTTTCGTGCATTTTTCAAAATGCTGTAGAATGACTTCTAGATGGAATTTTGATGTTCTGTTTCCGGGGGAATACAGATAAAGTTCGTGGCTATTAAGAGCTTCAAAGTTGAGACGGATCGGTCGATTTTTCGTGGAATTACAGGTTGTTGAAGTTGGGATTTTCACGGCCGTAGCGTCGAGAAAAAAAAAACTGATCGTTGCCGTAAACGAAATTTCCCTCAGGTTTTTTATGGTTTGAGTCGAGGTCAACTCTCAAATCGGGTGAAGAACCATGCCTTCTTTACAATAATTTTGAATGGCTCTAAGCCAGTCAGATCGCAGTATTCCCCTCTCTACCTATCACAGTAGCCTAGTCCTCTTACGCGTCCGCGCCTTGCCCAACTACGGGGGCTGAAAATCCTCTCTGCTCCTATAAAACCAAGCTGCAGCCTTCATTCACTAGCATAGCTCGCAGCTGCAAAGCCAAAACGGTCACTACGCTGGTCGGGAGTGGAGATGTCCTGTCCGAATGTTGCCATGCCAGGCATAGGTAGTAGTTATAAACATGTAGACTAGTTTAATTTAAAAGCATTTACCCATTCTAACTTTATAGTTTAAATCTTAATTGACTTTTTGACTTGGACGAATTGTATGGGGACTTAAGCCCATAAACTTGAGGGATCCGGTCCCTTTCTAAAAACCAGCTATTATTATTTTGTTCAACCTCTGTGTTAACACATAATAATAAAAAATTCACCAAAATCTTATAGGTAGTTATTACAGAAACAGAGTCTTTCGAAGGTAGTACCCTGATAACCGTAGTTTGATTCAATGTGAAAGATTGCCTGAATTAAGTTAATTTCTTGCAACAAGACCATTTTGCAATGAGCTAGGTGCACACAAGTTCTGTAGTAGAACACCAAACTTGATTTCTTGTTGAAATTTATTTACTCGCAAGTGACTTTTACTCAGCCGAATTTAAATGTAAATTCAAAAGTGTTGATTTTTACTTAAAAGCCAAAAGTTTGTAACTAGTCGTCATTTGGAGGTAGCGGACACGTTTTGCCTCGTAGTTTGAAAACTACTCAACCGAATTAAAAAAGGTAAAGATATTTGGAATCTGAACATTATTAAGATCAAAGGCTAGGCATCTTTTATGAAGAAAATAATAAGTGAAAACAGCGACATTAGCGCTAACAAACGTGCGTCGTACATGTGAGATGCTGCAAGTTATAAACAGCTTCAGACGTCAATAAAATCGATTATTATGTTGTGTGAAGTACCCCTATTGTTTGTGTGAGAACTTTAAACAATTATGAAACGTGTACGTAACATAATCTACATGGCTTTATGCCGACCTACAACTATGTGCGTTACAATTTTTCACAGCGGCGCTGTTTACATTTTGGTATTTATTGAAAAATAAACAAATTCGAAATTGAAGATTTCAGGCGTTCAGTAAAACCTCTTGGGTTTTCTCGACGATCTTCCAAGATTTCAACATGGTTGAGTGTAAAAGTTTAATTTCTCCTGCCCACCCTACCTCACCAAGTTGAGGGTTGGCAGTTTTGATTTTAAAATCTGTCGTTTTGTTGCTTGGAGGTAGCCTAGCTCCAGTACCGTAAAGAAAATGTTGTAAATTCCTTACATGTCCAAAAAAAAATGACGACCCAGTCCAAGTTTTCTAGTTAGCACCCCTCAGAACCAGGATAGGATTCGAAATCAAATCTAATGAATCGGGAAGATTTCTGCCCTCTTCTGGTTATGACTGGTGCTAACTAGAAAAGTTGGACTTGGAAAATGTTGGGTCGTCAGTTTTTTGTGGACCACCCTGTATAGGAGGCCTACGCGCACATGCGCAGAAGGGGCATTACGAGCCCGGCAGGGAAGCCAACTTTCTTCGCTAGGGATTTAAGCTCCATTAGGAGGGAACTGCTAAATAAAAGACAGGTGATGTACATTGTCGCCGGATTAAAAAACCATGCTTAAGTGTGATCTCCTTTACAAGGGGCAGCAAAATCGCATGCCAGCTGCAGGCATTTCAAGGAGGGAACAGTAAAAGTTATGGCAACACCCTTGGGCAAGTAACAATGACACACTGAAAGCCCCAGCAAGGGTTCCGAGACCAATTTTCATCCTGTTTAACTGGAAAAATTATTTATGAATAATTTGAAATTTTCCGCTCTAATTAAA
>JAHWFP010008325.1:108776-128025 GCA_023313725.1 Lithobius niger | reverse complement strand
TTTTTTTTTCATGTGTTGCTTTTCTCAAGTGTCTGCTCCATATCGGAGGTGATGGCATTGAAGTACTTACCGAGTGAATTTTACTTGGTCAGTATTTCCTTGAAAACTACATTTTTCGTCAATTTTCCTTGATGCGGGCCGTGTACCCGGCCAAGAATGGCTCGTTATATTATCACAACAATATCTCGCTTAGTAACAATGCAAATCGTTGTTGTGCGAATATGTTTTACGATGGTTCGGCAACAATGCGCTAACACTGCCCTTTATTGCAACAATGCCGCCGAGGTATTTGCCCGGAAACTCAAATGCTCGCTTCGCTTTGCTCCCCGCTAGCAAATTGTGATAGGCTAGTTGTTCCCCGGCGTAACATAACGCCGGTCTAGCTGATTCCCGCTGCTTTAACTCGGCTGTAATAGTCAGCATTATTGAAGCAATAGTGTTTGATTCTAATTGTTAAGGCGCATATCCGTTCTCATTGTCGGCCGCTCGGCTTTTTGCTTTGTTACTGTGGGAAGAATCAGCCCGCTCGCACTCTTGCTGATTATTGAAGCTTTGTTTAATCCTGACCCCTAACAATCCTTTTAGCTCTGCTCCTGAGCTAAGTCTGCTCCTAAGCGAAATAGATGTTTATTTTGATAATTGCACCATTACTGCATGTCCCGGAAAACAGTTTTGCCTGTTTCGTGGTGGATTTGAGTAATCTGGCTTGACATGTTTCTGTTTGTGATTTTGGTGGACAAGTCGGAATGCCGTGCAAACAACACTTTTTGTTAAACTGTCTTCCTCCAGAACCTCTAAATGGGAACAGCGACTCAAGGCTTTCCCTAAAAAGTCGCAGTCAGGAGAAAGTCGGGCGTTTTCAATGTGGTGTTTTGGTAAACATTGGCCTTATCGACCCAAGAGCAAACTTGAATTGTCACGGTTGGGGTGATGTGGAATTGGTTAAGTGTGAGTGGGCCAGACATTAGTGATCCTATCGCCTGGGTATTTTAGCTGTAGATTAGGCTCAACACACTTTCTATCGAACAACGAACGCCTATAATTAAGAGGAAATATTTGGAATGAAGTGAAACGTAATTTTAAAGATAAAATTTAGTTTCTACTCGCTGGCAGATCTCTCGAGGTTTTTTCTCTGTCCAGATATGCCCAGCTGTGCAAATCCCACTGCGCATCGTGCGCAGCCCTTCTATAAAAACTTTCTGCACGGGACGACTGCTATCTCTTTTCCTTAAGCTCCCGTCCAAGACGGTCGCTCCTCCTCTCTCTCCAGCCTTTGCCCCGAATACCCCTTCTTTTGGACACCTTCCTTCAACCGAAGACCTTTTGCCTCGAAAACTCCCTTTGCCCGAAGATCCTTTGCCCGAAAGCCCTTCGCCTCTAAGACATCTCTTTGCCCCTGAAGATCCTTCGCCCGAAAACCCTTCACACACTGCCATTTGAAGCCTTCGGTCTCTTGACGACCCTTCGCTCTTCTGATGACCTCCTGGCGACCCTTCACACCGAAGGCCAGCACCCTGCCGTGAAAAGACCCTCGAAGACCCTTTGCCCGCCTATTGACCCTTCGCCCCGAAGGCCACCATTCAGCCAAAGAAGCCTTCGTTAGAAGGCCCTTCGCCATTCCGAAGACCCGTCGCCTCACATCCTGTGCTGAAGGGACCTTTGGCGACATCATGGCTTGACCTGTGGATCCTGCGACGTCGCACAGATCTTCTTAGCCACCGACGAGCCCTCGACCTGAAGACCCAGAAGTCGTTGTTTGCCCGTCTCCTTCATCACCTCGGCTTCCTTAATCTTCTGCTGCCAAGCTGAACTCAGCACGCACATTTCCTCTCCTTCGTCCCGCTCCCCTTCAGCATCCCCTTCATCCCGTTCGTCTCATCCATCGGCCATTACAACTGGCACTCAGTAACTTTCTGCAAAGGACATTCATGCCCTAATGGACCACACCATTCGTGATTTCGACTTCAAAGTCAAACGTTCCAAGCTGACGCCTCCTTCCTCATCACACAAGAAGTCCTTCATCCAGGAATGGGTGTCTTCCTCCGAGAACTCCTCACAGGAAAGGAAACACTCCACCCCATCTCTAGTTATAAATGTACTGCTCAAGCTTGTCATCTCTCAACGTTGAGCCGATTTTTTGTCAACCTCATGCTTTGGCTTCTCGTCCTGTCAGCCATTACCCGGTGTCCCTTCCTGACAACGACCTCTACTCCTCATCTGTTATTGAGTCTCGCCGTCGAAACAACCCCAAGTCAACTTTGACCCTCACCCCATGACTCCTTCGATGACTCGTTTCAAACCGACAATGATTCATTCCACTGTAAGACGGTGGAAGCAATCATTTCCGACCGTTTTCTTTACAAGCCATCCTCTCCCGAGCTCGAACCAACTAAAAACAGAGGTCTGGACCCTAGATTTGGGGATAGGAACAATAGTGTGGCAAGATTGGTCAATCAACCATCTTACAAAACTCCTTCGCACTGGTAGCTCAGCTCTATGCAGAGGAAAGGTGAAGCCCTCGAACTTGACAAGAACCCTCCCTCTCCCAGACTTGGCCATGAAACTTGGTTTTTCCGTGCTCATGGTGATGGCACTCTGAACCCTCGGCATTTTGAAACCTATCAACAATCAGAATTTGTCTGCCGAAACCAAAATGGACTTTGGAACAGCCCTCTACATACCCAAGAAAGCTGAAATTGCCATTCTCAAGGAAAACGACAAAATCCTTTATTTGGGACTAAAGGCAGCTTCTCAGGTAGACGTTCTCGGCACTGCCATCAACGCTCTCTGTGAAAGATTAGCAGCTGAATCTAACCGTCGTGAAGCCACACATCTTTACTACCTAATCACAGAATTGTTCAAGAAGGCCTTCAACTGTCTCACAAAGGCCCTCTTCAACTCAAGCTTCCTCCTTCGTGACATTGCTCTCGGTACTGCCTCTAACCTCGACGATTTCACGAAGCAAGTATTTTGCAATCTTCCTATACATGAATCGGGAACTCTCTTAAAGGTCTCATTTCATTCCCTCGCTCCACACCTTGACATTTCCAGGAAACCCAAGCCAGGTACACCTTTAACTCAATCCGAACACAGCCTTCTTTAGGCCTCCGATCCTGAAGAACCAGCACTCCGGCCCACTCAAGAATCCAAAGGCATCTCATCATCCAAGCTCCTTTCACTCCTCACGGCCTTCCCACTCTCATGACAACCGGCCCTTTTGGAGGAACCAGTCCCACAATCAAAAATACAGCAAAACTTTTGACAGGTGCAATGCCCCTCTAGCAACAGGAGCAGGTCACACCATCAATGACGCCATTTTTCACTTAACTAGTAGGAGGCCAACTTCGACACGTTCTTCCCACCTGGCAAATGCTAACAATGGACAAAATGATTCTCTCCCATCATCTCTGTTTTCGGCCAATGTTCCTCTCTGTCTCGCCCCATCTCACCACCTCCTTGGACCTTCGCAACAAAATCTTCGCTGGCTCTAACCCTGGAAATAAACGATCTACCCTCAAAAGCTGCAATTCGTCCATGTCCAGACCCCCTCAAGCCAGGAGTCTACAGCTATCTTCCTGAGAACGAAGAAATCTGGAGGCAACAATGATTTTCAACTTGAAATTCCTCAATCACTACATGGAAAATCATCACTTCAAATTGGAAAGTCTAGAATCCATTTGACTATCGCTCAAGCCAACCAAGTGGACCATCTCCATCAATCTCAAAGATGCTTATCTACATGTTTCTCTCCACCCTTCTGTTCTCCACTTCAAGTTCGTGTACAACAACAAAGTCTTCGAATTCCAATGCCTCCTGTTCAGACAATGCCGCACCAAGAATGTTCATGCTTGTCCTCAAACCAATTCTCAGCCACCTTCACAACGCCTGATAGCAGCAAGTGAATTTTTGGATGACTGGCTCCTAAAAACGAAACGATCAACTCCTTTTGAACAAACTATACACGCTAAATCTTCCCAACTCGTTGGGGTTCGACATCAATTTGAAAAAATCGAGACTAATGTCATCTCAACACTTCGCCTTCCTCAGAGTTCAGTTTGACCTCTCATCTGCAACCGTGATGTCCTCCAAAGAAAGAATCGACGACCTTCTCGTTCATTGCCAGTCCTTCCAAACATCGACAGCTCACTCCTTGACGTCCCTGAATTCTCAAATAGGGAAAATGACCTCCATGGCAAATCTTGCCCCCTATGGCAGATGAATGACTCGTTCGTTCCACCACTATCAAATCAACACATGGGGACTGTTTCAGCTGCAAACAAATGCCACAAAACCAACCGACAAGTTTCCATGGGACACCTCCAATGGTGATCAACAGCCCTCAACCTGTCACAAACCGTTCCACTTCACGAACCCACTATAGCCCAAGTCCTCCTGATGGACGCATCCTCCGACAGATTGGGAGCCCACATTCAACATCACGAAGCATCAGGAACTTGGCCTCTCAACACCTTCGACCACATCAACGTACTGGAGCTAAAAGCCATCCACAATGCACTCCTTCATGTTCAGCACCTTGGCAAAACGTTCAAAACAGTCCAGATTCTGGCAGACAACACAACCACAGTTGCATACATCCAGAACGAAGGTGGAACCCGTTCTCGATAATTACATCGAATAATGTTGGACATCTTTCTGCTCTGCCAGACTTTGAATACGACGATCTTCCCACTACACATCCCAGGAAACTGTAATGTAATAGCCGTCGCAATTTTTCCGGAAGAAACCACCATCAGGGGAATGGACACTAAAAAAGTCGAATGTGCTAATAACCTTTCAAACATCTGGGGCAAGCTTCATGTCTACATCTTCCCTCCGTTCGAACTCCTTCCAACCCACAGAAGATCGTGCCAACACAAGGGCTCTTCCTTCTGGTAGCACGAAACTGGCCTAGAAGCTCCATGGTTCTTCCTACTTCCAAAGCCACTCGCAGAATAACCACGAAACCTCCCAGAAATCCCGGATCTTCAAACTCAACATTAGGGAACAGACCTCCTTCCATACCCGACTCATCAAAACGACAGGTATTCATGATGAACAAGCCACAAGAATCGCAAGCAAAGCAATCGGATTCCAAAAACAAAATATATGACAGTCATTAGAAACGAAGGTTTCATTAATGTAACGCAAGGAAGATTAATCCAATCGTCCCTCTTTACCTGAACTCTTTTTTAAGTGTTCTTCAACGACCTTTTTAAAGACGGACTCAAAGGTTCTACGATCCTGGTCATTCACTCTGCCTTAAACAGTCTTTAAAGCTGCTGGCAATGTCCACCATCTAGAAGACTTCAAAATTTCAACTTTTCTAATTTTCTGACGTCTTTTGAAGTAGAACGTCCCAATCTTTCCTGATAGGGACCTACCCAACCATCAACCATCTCACAAGACGGTTTTCCTGACCACTCTAGCAGCAAGCCTTCGATGCAGTGAAATGCAAGCACTCTCTCAAGTGACTCTGATTACACCTTTCTACGATGACTGCTAGTTCATCCATCTGAGGCCACGTCCAGATTTCCGAGCCAATCATTCCAGTGCTTACCAATATAATTGGTGATGAACCCGAAAGAACACTCATGTCCAGTTCGAGCTCTATGCTACTAATTCAAGAGAACATCGGACGCTGAGTGTCGCAGAGGCCGAACATAATTCTTCCAACCATTCGCAAAAGGAGTCAACATCGCCTCGGCAGCAATGGTCGCAAATTGGATCAAGACAGTCTTCCACAAGGCCTACGATGATCTTAACATCAACTGTACCGACAGCAACACCAAGGTTACAGCACATGAACTCGGGGCACTCTAACATCATGGGAATTTAACAACCAAGTCTCCATTCCGGTCCTCCAAGCCGCATCATGGAAAAGTCGAACTGTCTTCACAAGCCACTGCTTAGGGATATGTCAAGACAGGAGAATGGGCTATACCGTCTGGGATTCATAGCCGCAGGCAGATGTCTTCCAACCCACCTAAGCACTTAAAAACAGAAACGAAGACATCCAGAAGATGGAAGCAAGACCTACTTCACACCCAACGGCCATTTTCAGGACCACCACATTTTACGAAAGAGAACCGATATCCTGTTTTGTTTATTTTCGATGAAGTGCGAAACCGGGAGTAACCCGTCAGTGGTGCCCGCCACCACAATTGACGAAGTCAACTGTAATGCAATAAATGTAGAGGGAGTAGATATATTCGTACCAGCAAGTAGAAACCCGAATTTTTCCAGTTGTCAAAATTGGTTTCAATTGCCTTACCGAAAATATAGACTACCTGTAAACCACCCTAGCTCCCCTCTTGAGTAACTACATGACACATCGAGAGGAAAAAATTGGCCGTCCCATGCCGAAAGCTCTTAGAGGAGGGCTTTCGGCATGGGACGGCCAATTTTTTCAGCTACACTTGACGCATGTGCAGTGGGGTTTGCGCAGCTGGGCGTATCCGGAGGGAGAAAAAACCTCAACAGAGATAAGGAGTACCCAGGAACTGAATGCAAGTAATTTACACATAGTATATATTTTCGGTAAGGCAATAGAAACCAATTTTGGCTGCCGGAAAAATTCGGGTTTTTAGCTGTCCTTCCCAATTTCTCTGAACCATAAAGTTCGCCGAACGATAGTCACGGGACAGATGGCACTGCATGCTGGTTCGTGAGCATGTGGCCGTGTCATCTCGTGGGGAGCTACGAAAGCTTTGAGAAAGATTTTGAGCATAACAGGGTAAATAACCGATAGTTAGCATTTAACTAAAGGTAAGTATTTTAGGATTTTACTTAAGTCCTATGCTAATCTATTTAAATATCGTTTATTTATGCTGTTATGCCCAAATTTTGTACTCTAAGCTTTCTTAGTTCCCATCTGATGGCATAGCCACACACTCGCCACCCAGCATGCAGTGCCAATCTGTCCCTTCACTATCCTTAGACAAACTTCCGGTTCGGTGAGAGTGGGCGATGGGTGGGTAAGTATTTTAGGATAGTAAACTAATTTGGTGATGTGTTTTTGGTGACAACTCACCCAAGACCCAAGTAGTGCATTGGCATAAGGGCAGAAAAAAGGGTCCCGTGTGCTGTTTAATGACGCAAACAAATACGTTGGATAATCTTGTTCTTCGCCATGCCAGCTTCCATTTGCACCACGGTCTTATCCCCCAACCGGAAGTATGACGTTATCAACATGGCCGCCTACATGCGTGAAATAAACGCTTACATCTTTGCAACCACTTGACCGATTTACTTTTTCCAGGCCTCATTTTAAGACGCAATATCTTATAAGTCTCATGCTTCAATGCCGGAAATGCAGAGGGTTCACGGGGAGGGCTCACCAACATTAAATACCTATATTTTTACATTTTGACGGTTAGTTAGAAATAACGGCTAAACTACGACATTGGCGCAATGGGTTCGTAGAAACTAGATCACGGCAAATTCAGTTATCTTTAAAAAAAAAAAAAGCTATAGCAATTGAAAATCGGTTGAAAGGAATGAAATGTCAATGCTGAGGCGACGGCCTTTCACTGCGCAGTACTGCCGAAGTTGTCGTTAGGCAGCGGCTAATATGTTTGAAGATTATTTGGCGGCATACATCATCCAACATGTTCTGATATAAGACTAGATAAACCTTGGTGTCGACCACATTGTTATAACCACAATCCGTAATAGTGTGTACAACTAATACCATTAGAAAATAAAAACGGCTTCGTATGATGTTTAACGTAAGGTTTACCTTAACCGAAATAGAAACACGTATAAGCTTTCCTGTTAGGTTTCGGCTACCACAATGTAGTTGCAGTGTTTAGTCCACGTTAAACCTTAGTTCTGTATTCAGCCATAAGAAATGTAAATAAAATTAAAATCATTGCAACTGCCGAAAAAGCGCTGGCAATAAAAACTGAAGCAATGGGTATTTTACTGTTTTATATAACCAGCTCTTGGTAAGTCCAACTAAGTCTGTAATATAGTATGGCTTTGTTTGGTTGTGTTTAGATTATCGATTAACGTATTTTTGATACTGGTAAAATTTAAAGCCAGCTAGCTTGCATAAACACGAATTAGATAAACACAGAGCCGAACACACACCTCACACACACACGCGCGTACTTAATTCTTCATTCAAGTTGTCACCTTTCCGTTCATCACCCACTTCATGATTCATGACGATTTTTTTTTTACCATTTTTCAACAATGTCGTTTTTCAGTTATAGAGCAGTAAGGTTTCACGTGGACTAAACTGTGCGACAACTTTGAGGTGTTCGAAACCGTACATGACAGCTTATCTTTTCCTTTCCTGTTTTGACGTTGGTTCAGTTAAACCTTAACTTCAAGCAAGCTTTTTATTTTCTGAGAATTGATGCTTTGGCATACCATGTTCCCGTACTAATTTTCAACAATGTACTCGTTTGGTATTCGGTATCCGTAAGAGCGTGCTGAACCATTACTACCGGCATAATATACTACGGTATGCAAGAAGTGATTGTGTCAGACTGCTTTTTTTGTGTTGTCGCATTAGCTGTATTGTTTCTGTTACGGCCTATAGTTTGATAGCCCATAGTTTTTCGTCAACAGTGCAGGTCGCAACATTTCGTTTGCTACTGACTGTTGCTACGTAATCGACATTACGCTTCACGCTGCCTACTGCTTTCCCTTTTTCATTGCTGCCGTGCAAAGAATGAACATGCATCTTTTTTAATTGCAACCGTGAAAGGCATGAAAATGATCCCCCTTTTTTCATTGATACTGTGCAAAGAAAGAAGAGACTCCCATTTTTTCATTTAAATCTTAAGCTGATTTTGGGTTGGTTGTCACAATGACTGCCTTCCACGTCAGCATTACCATCTCCGCTAAACCAAGTATATATGAACAAAAACTGCTTCGACGGTTAGGAAGGACACGAGCTCTTGTCCCCACGGAACTCAACAGTTGCGAAGGTACACAAATAAAAACGGATTATTATTAGCTCGAATGAAAACAACTCTGTAATCCAAACTCAAATTCAGGGAACAAGGATTGCTACGTAACACCCTCCATGCATACGTATATAGGTAACCTTTGGTAAATAGAAACAAAAAGCGCAGCGCTACAATACCGTAAACTGCCGTACGTTAGCTGCTAATTATAATAAATCCTGTTAATTACCCTTGTTGAAAAATATAAGTCTTCGGCTTTCATCTAAGCCTAATTACATTGCCTTCTTGGAAAATAATATATCTTTAACTTTCATCTAAGCCTAATAACATCTATTTATCTTAATTCGAACGGCTACTGAAGCCAGGAAATGCGCTATTGAGTATGTATCTTACCTAAATGGCCTAATAGAGCTAAATCACGAATTTGGGTCGGAAAGGTTAATTTTACGCAAAATATGAATATGAACTCATTTGAAGGAAATTTTATTCTAAACATACTTCGTAACAGCTTTATTTTCAATCTGATGAACAGTATAGACGATTTTTGATTGCTATTTTTGGAAGCCATTGTGAATTCCGGGCATCGAGTAATTCGGTTTGGCACCAGGAAAATTCGGATTCAGCATCCTCAAGTTAAAACCGCCCGGCCCAAATGTTGAAAATTATTTTTTGTTGTTTTCTTCCAGTCTAAAACGGGAGCCAATAGTATTAAAAGCCTTCGCCTCACCATGTGACCATTGATATTTCGTGAACCATTCACCCAATTTTCAATTTTTACGCGTATTTGCCGTGATCTAGTTCCTATGAAACTCTTGTGCCATTGTCGTAGTTTAGCCGTTATTTCTAACCCCCGAAATGTGTTAAAAAATAGGTATTTTAATGTTAGCTAGCCCTTGCCGTGAAACCGTCTGCATTTTCGACATTGTACAGATAGCGCGTCCTAATAACTTGAAATGAGCCCTATAAAAAGTAAATCGGTCAAGCGATTGCAGAGATGGCCATGTTGATGAAGTCATACCTATACTTCCGGTTGCCTACGGGGATGACACCATGGTGCAAATGGAAGCTGGCATGGTGTGGGAGGCGAATATCCAACTTATTACTTCATTAAACTGCACACGAGACCCCTTGTGACAATCCACTGAAGATTATGTAGGTAGGTAATGAGTAGCGAGTTTCCTATGGTGGAATATGGCTACAACGGGTTCGCATATCTCATTTCTGATTTGAAAGGTTTGTGATATTGAACGCGTTTGAGTGTGGTTTTTTTTATTTCCATTATAAAATGAGAACTGGGTTTCTCATTTTATGATGGAAATTTTAAAAATGATGTGTTTTTTTTTCTTTCTGGATATTGGTGTGTTAAATTAAAAAAAAATTTCCTTAGTCGGTAGGTGTCATGGCAGACGAAGAAGAAGGGGGTGAAAACGAGGAAGGGGGCGAAGAAGGGGGCGAAGAAGGGGGTGAAGAGGAAGGGGGCGAAGAGGAAGGGGGTGAAGAGGGTCCTACTGATGCTGAGGGTGAGCCTGAGGAAACTGAGGGAGAAGAGGACCCTCCTGAGGAACCTGATGAACCACCAGACGATGCTGGGGGCGATGCTGATAAGCCTGAAGGTGAGGAAGAGGAGGAGGAGGAAGATGACGCCGATGCGAAGCGAAGTGAACAAATCAAAGAAAGCATAAACACGCTTAAGGTAAATAAAATCGTGTTAAAAACCAAAACTGGTAAAAGGGACATCCAAGTTCCGAATGGTTCGGCCCTTAAAGTCAATCGCACCGACTAGTAGTTTGAAACCAATGTTCCAAGTTCTCGTTTAAAGTCCGAAGTATTATTCGGTTGGATTAACTTGGCGAATGTTTTGGTGTGTTAACACCCCTATGAAGGGCCGAACCATTCGGAACTTGGTGGCCACTCTTATCACTTTTTTTAACACTGTATTAGACTCAAACTCAACTAGCCTGCAGATGTGCAATAAGTGCCACGTTATCAATAGCTTGAGTGGCCATTTTTCCAATATTTTAATTTCGTATCACTTTTTTGAGAGGCCGAATCATTTTCAACGTAGTCGCCTCTTCATCAGGTTTTGGTTTTCTTTAATCTTTCTTTAATTTTGTTCAGATCACTCTTTTTATGAGGCTAAATGATTCTCAACGGGTGGCCTCTTTACTAGTTCTTCGCTTTATTTTTATACAGGGTGTTCCAAAAGTCCCAGTCCCTCCTCATAACTTTTGAAGGGGTTGAAAGAGTGAAAAAACCCTGGTAATATAGATTTTGTTAAAGGATTTACCTTTGTGTAAAACCGTCATTTCGCCTGCCTCCCCTCTCCCGGGGGGTCCCAGGTGCCCCAACTCAAAAAGTTTCTTATGGAATGAGGGATAAAGAAATAGCCTATTGGAAAGGTCTTCATTAGGCGAGTAAAATGTCGCAATGAGAGCTTCGATACGACGAGCACATCCGAAATGGTGGCCAGTCAAACATTAGGATTTCCTCTGCATCCCTACATGATACTCAAAACTAAAGACGTTGCAAAAGGGACGTAGGTGGCAGCAAAATGCTTCGCTCAATTTGATTTTATTACACCCACAACATCGTTTGCAGTTTGAAACCAAAGTCTGGGCTTCAGTGCCGACATGCCGACAATACTAAACAATGGCTATAACAATACTTAGATACTTGCGTGCCCTCTCATGCCATTCTCATACCCCCTGGCTGTAAACCAGAAAAGGTAAGCAGTTCTTATCGTATTGCAGCAGTTCGGCCAAATTCCTAGGTGGAAGCCCCATTGCTCTATCGGTATCGGTGAATAATCACACTATGGGAATTCACATGGGCCGAGCGGTCTAGCTAGCCAGCGACACATTTGCAACGATATTGAAGGTCAGATTTTGCATTGAAAGCCGCTTAGCTGACATTCCTACACGAGTTAATTTTTATCAGGTGAGTCATTGCTCTCCATTTTACTGCATTTAAGCTTTTGTACCACATTATTTTGGCGTTGCGCTACAATGGTTTACGCCCTCGACAATTTATGTGATGTTTGTTGCTTATTTGGTGCGACACACTAGCGTGTGTCTGGATAGAGAATGAATTAAATGTGATAATTCTCAAGGGTGATCCAAAATGTCCATTTAGGGTTAAGTCGATCAGTGGCTCACCTATTCAGTAGGGGGGGGGGGGCGGGTGAAGAACCCTGAAGATCCACGTAAAACTGGGCAATTGTAAGCAATCACTTAAAGGAAAACATTTGTTTATATTGCCACAGATTCATTCTATGATGCAAATTATCCCGCTCCTCCGTCTCTTAGAAAAATACGAAAATGTATTTTAAAGTTGAACAAAAGGATCATAGCCTATAGAGGAGTTTAACTTGAGATGCCTTTGAAAATTGACCCATGTAACTCAGGTTGCGAAGAAACACGCTGTTGCATGTACTAATTGCGTAGGTCGTGCGAGATTTCGCGTCATAATACTCTGATCTAGCTTATCTTTCACAATTGGCAGTACATATGGCATTCAAATTACGCTTCAGGCAGTAAATAATAAACAACCTAACAATGATCGCTGAGCTTGGTTCCTGAGGGTCACTTGCGGGGTGGGGCTTTGCATTTATTTGCATTAATTCGCTGTGTCAGCTGGAGGAGTTTGTTGCGTTCGGTGCAGGGCGGAAGAAGATTGGTGTTATAATTATATAAATAAGCTTCAGAAATTAGTGATTAAATCTTCAACGTATCGTAACAGCGCGTGCGTAAATAAACAACTGCTTGCTGTTTATGGATGTCACGTGAAAGAGTCGATACGATGATGAATCGTTCTAGTGACGATTTCGGGTTAAAAATGATAATTATTTGTGACTTGTGGAAGCTACGAGAGTTACTTTTCCTTGATCCAACCAGGTTAATTTTCGAAGGCACCCTAGGTCTGTTAACCTTCTGGGCCCCTTCTCACCTTAAACGTGATACCATAGCCGATTTTCACTTGAAAGTTGTGAGATCCACCCAAAACTGATATGAGAGAAGGCGCCAAGTTTACAAAAAGGGGTCGACCTTCGAAGGTAGTGATATTAAACCAGGGAAATGCCACCAAGGTTAATCCTATTACCCAGCTTAATCGCACCGACTATTAGTTCGAAAGTTAAATAAAAACTAGAATATTGCTACTCATTGTAACAATCTTCCAAGATTTCATTTAACGGCCAAAGTATTATTCGGTGCCATCAACTTTTCTAATAGGATTAACCTTGGCAGCCTTTCCCTGGTTGACAACTTGGGCTAAGGGCCAGCTATACAACTTAGGCAAAGGGCCAGCTATGGTCAATTTACATTAATGCCCAACTTACTTTAATGGCAAACAAATTTACAATCGGTTTGTATTGTTGGTGAACTCTTCGTATTAATAACTACTAGACTTGACTAGCATGTGCCTTTTATTTGATTACTTATTTTTTTGCAGAGCTTAAAGGAGAAAGAGGCTAAGGAGTATGAAAAACTAGAGAAGTCCATCAAAGGGTAAGTTTTTCCTTTCTATGCTGGAGGATTACACTCAACGTTAGTCCGGAGTCGTGCTGTTAACACGAACTTCTCCAGTATGTCTTTGATTATTGATATTAACCCTTCCATGCCCGAATTAGATTCTGTGCGATTTTTTTTGGGAATTGGTCAGTAATGGAATTTGAATCTGCATTCACTTTATTTGGAGCTGGGAATTCTGACCACTAGGCAGCAGTGGCTTGCTTTGCTCGGCGTCCCTGTGGAGTCCGTCACAAAGCTCCCACCAACCTTACACATTGCTTCCTTTGAAGGGGGATAATCCCTTCTGGATATCATTATGTGCTTGTCACCATGTTGATGGCGTTCGTCATAGTTTCTAGCTTTCTAAGAGATACAGCGCACCAATTGGGCGACGAGTCTGTCCTGTTCGGGGGTTTTAAATGTAAGGAGGTAGATATACGATAAGATCTAGATTTTGGGGTTTGTTTAATGTCTTTGTAATATTTAGTCCAGTGGCATCCCGGACCACTCCACTGTGACTGAGGTTGGCGCTAATGACTTATGTCGAAGCGCCATAAGGCCTTAATCGCCTTCCCTTGCAAAGCTTGCAATGGGCATTCTGGCATAATCTAATTTGTGAGGCTCCATAGCTGCAGAGCTATGCGCCTGAAAGGGTAAATGTCTAATAAAAAAATTTTGATCTTTTTATTTTGACATGCAGCATAATTTTGACTTAATACATATTTTGATAATAGCATAAAAATAAATTTAAATATACCAACCATAGTATAAAAATAAATTTAAATATACCAATGTCAGATTTGTTTTGTAATATCTTTATATTTTAATATTTCTTTCTCACAAAATTATCAAAATTGGTGCGACTGGTTGCTTCAGTTTCGTGGGTGGATGACCAAGAGCTATCTTACCAATAACGTATAGTTAATATTAACCGCAATTCACAATTTCTATTCTTAACAATGAACTGTAAGTTTTTAGCAAGTCATGATTATTTTTAATGCCGACGAAAATATTACATTTACCAGTCTTTTACTTAGCAGTTCCCTTCCAATGCTGGCGAAGTTTGTAGGCTTAATGCCAGGCTCGTAGCTTCCTACTGCGCATGTACAGGTGCAGGCCTTCTATATAAGCAATAGGAGCGGACTGTTATCCATATTTCTTCCTAGGGCACCACTGTGTGTGGTTGCTTTCTCGGCTCTTCCTCAACTATCTCTGCAGCCTTAATGGACCGTGTTGTATGTCAGTGCGCCAATCCTCAATGAGGACCTTCACTTGGGCTTTTGACCCAGTCCCCCGTGATCCGAATTTTCGGTTCTACTTGTTTTCAAAACGCCTGAGGGTAGGGACCGAGCTGCATCACCTGGCCGGAGCCTATTGCAGTTGCAACCTGCTGTTACGTCAGCTATAGGCACGCCGATCCCCGAGGAGGACCATTGCTTTGACTCTTGGCCCGATCACCTTTGACCCGAATTTTCGGTCCTGCTTGTCTTTGGACGCCTGGGGATCAACCTGTAGTCCACCTACCTTCTTGAAGACGCTGCTATTTACATAAGCTATTATTCCTACTACAGATGCATGCCGGTGTGCCCAGGGCTAGGGAACCGGGTCCCAATGCACGAGTGGAGTTTTTTCTTTTGGTGGACCGCAAGCTGCTGTCTGCCTAACGTCCTGAAGAAGCTGCTGTTAGCACCGCTTGTTATCCCTGCTACGGATCTTTGCCTTTAGGCTTAATATGCCTGGAGCTCGGGGACTGGGGCCCGCTATCCAGCACTATCAGGGCGAGCATTACGCTCAAACACCCGAGCACCAGTATATCTTTTCCTTCGCCGGCAAACAAAGCTCAGCATTCTGCCCAAGGCCGTGCCGGTGCCTTTTCTGCGATCCACTTATTGCTCACTATCTCCAGGTCTAGTATCCCACGACCACTCAGGATTTACAACTGTAGCTGCCAGTCGATTTCCCTTCAAACGATCTCCTTTACAAGCCTCGGAATGCGCTACGAGCCTCCTGCTTTGTCCAGTTTCTCTTGGACATTTTATTTCAAGACAGGACCCATGGGCACATCAGCCCGTGGACCCAACTGCTTGCGCCCGTACCAGTCTTGCCGTTGGCCCTTTTCACAACGATCCGACCCTTTGACACTCCAGACCGGCCTGTACTAAAAGTTGTCATGCCTCGTAACTTATGTTTCCTTATTTTACTATATAGCAAATGGGGTCGGGCTCATCTATCGGAGACCCATGCACT
Source organism: Lithobius niger (assembly GCA_023313725.1). NCBI lineage: Eukaryota > Metazoa > Arthropoda > Chilopoda > Lithobiomorpha > Lithobiidae > Lithobius > Lithobius niger. Next base: position 112,352 of record JAHWFP010008325.1, on the reverse strand, counting down.
ATCGGTTAATTGGCCTCTCCCTGATCCTGATTACGGTCTCTACTACCTCACTGTCCCATGTTCCCTGCACCGCCCTGTCGATCCGCGTCAACAGGATTCCCTTGCTGTGTTTTCAACACACTGACACAACATGCGACTCCCTGTGGACTGGTTCCGAAGACGACTACTTCGCTTTCACTAGGCTTGGTTTCGCCAGTCTCTTTGGGCTCGAAGAGGCCCGTCTTACTCGCCATTACATTACACCAACAAGTAACCATGACCTCTTGGATGTCAGGCGGACCATATAACTGGCCAACACGGACTGAGCCTCAGGTCGGGCCGCGATTCTTTCTGCTGTCACCCTTGTCCAGCCTCACTGACCCGAACAAGACAACGACGCTAAACCCGTTGACGTTTTTCTCCATCGACTGACCTTGAATGCAATCACACGTGGGGAGGGGGGGCCCTGTCACTTGGCCCAGCCTCCAGTAGGGCCACAACAACCAGTCCTTGTTAGGATGTCCATCAGCTCCCCTCCCTAATGCCAGTGACCAATGCTGGACAAGGGTGACAGCAGATGATCCTTCACTTGTCAAGACAATGTTGATGACCAAATACTCCCGAGCCTCCCCAAGTTAGAGAAACTGTTCTCCCTGTGCCCCATCCCGACCATCGTTTCGTCCAGCAACTTGTCTTTGACATCACCCTGTTGAAGAACGGAGGGGGGGGGGGAGGGAGCTGTCCCCAGCACAACCTCAAGAAAGACTAGATCGACCGGTTCATTGCTACAAGCATCTCAATACTAACTACAACCAGTTCGTTTCTACACGACTCTAAATGCTGATCGCTCCGTCACCTATGATAACTCCAATATGACTGCGGTTGCTTCAACCAGCGTCCCATTAGCCTGATCTGCCACATTGATTTGCACACGTGGTTTCCTGGATCTTTGTCCTCTATCCCTTGCTCCCGAGTCTTATATCACAGAACAGGAACCACATTGATTTGCACACGTAGTTTCCTGGACCTTTGTCCTCTATCCCTTGCCCCCGAGTCTTACATCACAGAACAGGAACCCTTCGTCCATAACAAACTTTGCATACAGCTCTTCCTCGTCGCCATAGCTGATTTTCGCTCTCCAGTCGTCCAATTCTACAGCAGCCCCACAGGGCGAGTCTGCAACATTGCCCACTCACTTCGGTCTGCTGACTCCGAAGAATAAACCAATCCCTGGCCACGATGCATGGTCTCTACCAATCATTTTTCCTGACACAGGCCCCCCCCCCCCGTCGTCGAATTAAACTGACTCCACATTGTCACTTGGGACGATCTGTGTTCCCTGAGCCGTCCCACCACACCCCGTATCATATCGATCCTCCTATGCCACCATAACGATTCTCTCGTGATTCCATCATTGAACCAATAACAGGTCCATGGCCACCCTCGCACAACGAGCACCAGCATCCGCTTCCAGCGCACCTTTCGCTTAGCACAAGAGCCCCATGTTAACAAAGCCAGACACACCTACACGAATCTCACCTTTGCCAGTTGCAACGCTTGGTACTAGTCCAGCCACCCAATTAGCTCAAGCCGCTTTCTATCTGTGACACGTCTGTCCCCATACTTCCAATATCACTCCGCTTATCCCCACACCTCGTGTATCACTGGCCGATCCACTCGTTTCGTTGGTCCCCCTGTCCTGATGCTCTTTCTCTGTCCTCAGCAGCTCTTCGAACTGCTAACTGTCATGAAGCACATGGACACCAGGATGACTTGGCCTATTTGGTCGTTAATACTTCTCCCTTCTGGCAACAACTCATTCCGAAATGGCTAACCTTAGCAATTCAAGGCATCCGGCACCACCTTGACTTCCAGAACTTGGTGATCTTCTTACGTGCCTTCTCCGACCAAGTCTCGATCTTCGCACGATTCATCATCTTCCAAGCCTCGATCAGCTCGATTCCACCTCTATGAGGTTTTCTTCCCCGGCTTTGGAATCCCAGGAATTTCCCTTTCCGTCTCATGTCGCGCCCTCACTCCGATGTCATTCTCAGAGCTTCAGCCTGGATCTCCATCAGAAATTAAAGAGCCCCCAACATTTTCAAGCTCTCGGTACTCAACAACTGTTTCTCACATAACATCATCACAGCTTCTTTCCAAGGCCTATCACGACCTCAGCGCCTACAATATGTGGCAATTTGGCAACACTCGCACCTGGGGTGCCTTCAAAAACTGACTGTGGAGTTACTCAGGTTTCTCTTGGATCATGGAGTAACTCAAAATAGTTAACCCTGGCACTCCTGAACAAGCATTAGTATACACGATCACTTCACTCCTAGGGAGTTAATACACGCAGTCGCGTCAAGATTTTCTGGGTCACCCATTGCTCGGATGCCTCCACCCACCGATTACGGTGTTGCCCTTGTTTAAAAAAAACCACGCGTTCACTCGTACCTCTCCCTAGAGCAACAAGACGCCACCTCGGCAAACTCTTTTTCCACTAATGGGAAACACTCATTGTACCTCCGACCTATTCATGAGCCCCGATCATACTGTGCATCCTCACTCATGATTCCTTGTCCCCTTCTGCGGTTTCTTCTAAGTTACATCCTGTGCTTTACTCCAATCATCGGACGCACCAGCATTCACCTTTTCTAAGTTCCAGCATTGTTCAATTCCTTCCTCTTTCCTTCCTATGAACCACGTTTTGACCCTCCCAGTCCTGTGAACCACGTTTAGACCCTACCAGTTTTATGCACGTTGAGCTAACGGAGTAGTCATTATTGCTCGTCTTTTTCATTTCTCAAGCCCAGAACACGATTGCCATCCATTCAGTTGAGGCCTAACTACATTCTGTCATCGAGCCCTGACTATGGTCAGATATTCCGCCGTTTGGGCATCACTTATCCTCTCCTTTTCCGTGACTATAATCTCTACTGGTTTACTTCTACATTTGAGTTGCCATCACCCAGCCCTTGATCCTACGACTACCGGTCTGCATCTTTGATTGACCGATTCTCAGCCCTCGGTCACCAGTCCGCATCATTGAAGTGACCAATGCTCCGCAACCCGTCTCCATTAGTCGACTGTGCCGGTCTCTTCTTCCTTACCTGATCCTCAGGTCGATACTGTTGGATGGCACGTGGATCAGAGTTTATATCCCTAGGGCTGCCGGCTTGTAGCACAGGTGATTGTTAACCTTGGCCCACCGACAAGGTTGAAGGGGTCTGCTAAGTAAAGGACAGATAATGTAAATATTCGTCGGCATTAAAAACTTCAGGATGAGGCCTGGTTGATTTTTTTTTATTGCGTAAACGAAAATATACATTACCTCTACCCACCCGGTCTCCCCTCTCGGTCCCCAAGGTTAACACTTGAGAACGGACCGCTCCGATCGCTTATATAGGCCTACACCCGCACATGTGTAGTAGGTAGCTACAAGACCGGCAGGGAAGCCAACGAACTTAGCTAGGGATTCGAGCCAGCATTTACCTACGGAATGTGGGACCTTTCAAGTAAAAGACAGGTAATGGATATTTTCGTTTGGCAATAAAAACAAAAAAAAAACAACCAGGCCTCATCCTGGTATTTTAATGT